>JADGKA010000269.1:0-27341 GCA_027604605.1 Borealophlyctis nickersoniae
GGGGCGGGCGGGGCGCCGGGGTGGGGGATGGAGATGGCGTCGTCTGCGGCGGTGGTGAAGAGGACATTTTTGGGTCGGTTGTGGGTCTGGTTGGTTCGGCGAGCTCCAAAGGGGACGGCGTGTCCGATCAGGTCGGATACCCTATGGATACCGCGCGGGTACGGCGACTGCGCTGAACTTTTGTGCAGGGGAGCCCTTCATCACAAACCGTCAACCTTGAAGCAAAGTACGTGAAACTGCAAACTACAACGCAAACGAGAGGGAGTCAAAGGTGCTGGAAAGATGAAAACATGTTCTTTTGTGTGGCGTGAAATAAAATCTACATAACATGGAAAACGTCATTGCCTTCAATCGGCCTCCCTTTTCTTCCTCATCCTCCCTGCAACCGCAATCACTCCACTCTCTTCGTTCATCATGAACCAACCAGTTTTTTCATCTTCATTCTGTACCAGGCATGCACCAACATATCACCACCTTCCAACCCCTCAATGTTGACCGTAACAACACTTGTGACGCTGTCTGCCGGTCCTTGCCGCTTGTGGTGATGCTACGCATAAACTTTTCATTCGCAAAGTGGCGGGTGGCGACCGAAAAGATTAATCTGGGTCACTACTCTGGTTTGTCTTTGGATGGGTTGTTCGGTCTCCCACGGGCAGGCTCATCAACCCTCGCCCAGCAGTAGGGTTTGGCCTTACTGCCCTTGATCGCTCCCATGGAATGGTGTGACAGTCGGAGTTGCCGCAAATCAGCACTCGAAGTCGTACGTGTAGCGGGGATAATCTTTTTCATGTCCCACCCGCATCACAATACCACCACCACGCTCCTCGATCAACGTCCACCCTTCCATAAGGTCGTCCGATATGGGCATGTAGGTGGGGATGGCGGCGCGCGAAAAATGTATCAGCATCCCCTCATGAATGTTTCGGTCGGAATGAATGTCTTCCCATTGGTCCCAGTATGCCAATAATTCGTCTTTGAGTCTGTCAACACACATTGGATCATTGAAGAAAGCGGGTAGTGGTGGCCTTCCCGGTTTTTGAGCTGGGCGGCGGTCAATGGGTTGAGCGGGTATAGGTGTTTGAGGAGGAGAAAAAGACGGCGAAAGAGGTACATTTAGGAGGGTGGCGTTGGTGGAAATCAGTTTCTGGAGATAGGAGAAGTAGGTGTCTTCCGGCGTTATGGGGACGGGAGAGAGGTTTGGCAGGAGGGAGAGGAGGGAGTTTGCGACCGGGTGGAAGTTGGTGTTCATTTCGTTGTTGTTGGCGGGGTTGAACAGGAGGATGGGACAAACTTGGGCAGGGGCAGCGGGAATTTCCGAAAGAAGGCAAACCAGCTGTATTGTTTATATACAGGGATGGCTAGTGTACTGATACCCACTGCTGCAGACTGATACTACTTTTTGGGCGTGAACAAACACAGATTTGAAGAAAGAGAAAAAAGAGGGAGTTGGAAAATGGCCGCGGTGGTTTTGCATGTTATTTTTGGATACCGCCCCCAATGTTGTAAACAAGGTCCACCGACAAGCAAGCAAAACAAGACGCGACAAATTCCGCGCACATTGCAAAGACCACATCACTCACATCGCCCGCCTTCGTCCGCTTCCTTCACTCAGGACGCGTGGTGGGGAGTTGGATTTGGTTGGATTGGCGGGCTGACGCTTTGTCCAAGCGAACGCGTTTTGGGGAGCACCCTTGATGAAATATGAATGCTCGGACAGGGACGCTCTGGCCAAACCTCTGTCTCACTCCAATCCAAAGGGATAGGAGAAGCATATAGTTTGTTATTACCCTAATGAGTGCGACTTGAGTGGATGTTTGGAAAGTCCGAATGTGTTGGAGGAAGACGATAGAGAATGAGGGGGGTCGGTACACATTCCGGGTTTAAAATGTCAACAATGCAAAACCAAAAACAAAGAGACTGTCGGTAGGTTGATGCGTGTCAGCGAGAGCCAAAAGGCCTGCCTCAAGGTATCCCAGGTATCCGGCAAAACTGCGCGCAAGGCATCTGAGGACGGTCATGCAGCAGCACAATTTAACATCACAAAAAGAAGCAGCGGACATGTTTTTTTTCAGTTATGAGAAATCTGTGGATACCAGGTGGTGACTTGTTGTTTTCACAAAGTTTTAAGCGAGTCTCCCAGTGACCAAGTCATGTCATGTCATGCAAAATACCTTTGTAAAGCGTTTAACCTGCTTGTTGCCTTTCGTCCTCCTTGTGCCCTCACCATTTCTGGAGCCGCCTTTCGCCATGAACATCACAGAAAACATTGTGGAGGAAACCTTCACGTGGATCATCACAGACTACGAGCGAGCTCGCATTCAGGATGTAGACAAAGACGGGGAGCTCTCTTCATCCATTTGTGGGCCACCCGAACAGTCTTGGAGGATGTGTTTGCGTACCAAGCCATTTGGAAAGTTTTGCAGCACACATCTGGAATTGTTCTTGAGAGTTGTTAAAAGTCCTCAGGAAGAGCATAACAAAGGGTGGGAGCGCAACATGGTCCTCCTAGAATTTTACGTCAAGAAGAGAGGAGAAAAAGCCTTCGAATCCCGGCTCAGTACAAAACAAGTCTTCAATGAGACCGCACTAGATTGGGGGAGTCCGCTACTGGCAAAAAAAGCGAAACTGGCTCAGAAGTACCTGCAAAGCGACGGAAGTCTCCACATCATGTGCAAAATCAGATATGAGCGTACTCAACCCCGATTTCCATGCGCACCACTCACTCATCATGCGCTGCTTCTTTCCGAAGAGTTCTCGGACGTAACGATTGTGACGGCGGATAAGATTTCCATCCCGGCACACAGAGCTCTCCTCCACCCGTCTCCATTCTTTTGCGCCCACGCCAGCTTCAGCAGCAAGCAGGGCATCAACGCACGCAAAACAGTCCATACAGACTTCTCATCCACCATCATCCGCTCAATGCTGGAATTCCTCTACACCGGCAACATGATCACCCACGCCCCGCGAACATTCGAGGAGCGGTGCGACCTCATTCGCCTGGCCGACGTGTACCAACTCCCTAATATCCACGCCCTCGTAGCACAATCCATCGTCGCCAAAGACTTGACGGGGGAGACTGCCCTGCGTATCCTAAAGTTTGCACATTAATACAGTGGAGGCGCGGGATGCGGGGTCTTGCGAGACGCATGTCTCCCGCTGGTGCGGCAAAAGTTTAAGACGTACGCTTCGCAACCTAAGGGATACGGGAAATGGATCGCCAGTATCGATTCGGGTTTATTGCAATTGATGTACGCGAATGAGGGCGCCGATGCGGCGTTGCAGGAGAAAAGTGAATTGGAAATCGATTGATGGGCGTTGGGGGTGATTGGTATGCTAAATGAATTGAATGGGCAAGAGTGAGCTTTGGCTGCAGCAAAGGCCTCGTTGCATCTATCTAGCTGTTGCTTGTAAACACTGGCAGCCACGAACAGTTTGTAAACGCCGGCAGCTAGACTACATTATGGTTCGGTACCGTTGAATAAATGTCAGCAGTATTGTGCCATGTGTTGAGCCGTCCTCCAACTTCCCAAAATCTCAACAGGACCATAACGACTATAACATTCCAAATTCACGTTAAATAACACACCTTTCATTTCCGCAATATTCTACATGGATGTTTTCCAAACTTCACTATATACACGTCCACCTCCAAATCACCCACACAAAACCACACCATGTTCAATGTGTGATCAAATAATCCAGCAAATCGCTCAAGGACACTACCCCCTTCAGCCGCTTATCCTCCCCGACTACAATAAACCGATGTACGGGCATGCTGCGGATGGTTTCTAAAATGTGGCCTAGTGTGTCGGTTTCGCTGCACGCGTGAATGCCTTCAAAGTCCTGCAGAGACGTAAAATGAGAGTGGATACATCAGCCAGGCGCCGTGTGTCAACATATTCGATGGTGAAGCTGTGAATCCCTACAGGTGATCTCCGAATGAGAGCTTCGCTGACGGGCATTTCGAGATCGTAGTATGCGCCTTCTCGTGCAAGCATCTGCAAGATGAGTGGCGCCAGTGTATAAGAATTGGCTGGTTGATGGACATCGCAGAAGTGAAACACCCTACCAGAACGTCATATTTTTCGTACACGTCCAAGACATTCCCTACAACAACGCCAAATCAGAAATGCGGATACACTTTCGAGTACATGAGCAAAAAAAACCAACCATTGTCATCTACAATCGGCATGGCCGATATCTTTTTCTGAATAAACTTATTGAGAACGATGATGAGGGGTGTCGAGACCTTCGCAGTGGCGATATCCTGGTATGTTCCAATGCCGAGATCGCGAAGGGATGAGTCTCGCTGCGTGAGTTCAGGGCACTGGAAAGGTGACGCGACTCATGTTAGCGACACAATAGATGGCCGGGAAAAAAGGGTTATCTTGTGTTTGTGGGCTCCATGAGTGCTGGCATAGCCCCGTTCCTCCTTCTATCGGCAACTTCTCTTTCTTCATTCCCACGACTCACGTTGGCAGCGATGAACTTCAGAATCTTATATTGCGTCACGACGGATATAATCATCTCGTGCCCGTCTACCCTGTCAACGAGCGGCAATCGATGGAGGTGATTGTCAATCAAAAGCCTGCTGGCTGAAAGGAGATGTCTCCCATCAGCAACCACTTCACCGTTCAAAAGCAAAACAGAAATGCACACCTTCAAACAGGCTTTGCTGTGGATGTAGGAAAATGTTCCGTGGAGGTAGCAAATTCATCTTTCGTTCTACCTCTTGCAAACGGTACGCTGTGTCAGTTTGATGAATCAAGCGCAGTGGTGAGCACGGCCGCTTACCTCGTAGCGTACTAATCTGAAGTTGCTCGATTTCCTCGATGGCAGCATCGTACGACGAGTGATTGTAGTAGTACAGTATTAGATGTATAAAATCCGTGACTGTTTGTCGAAAAGGATCCATGATTAGATGGGTATCCAATTGAAGACCCATTCGACGATGCCAGCAGGATGCAACGTTCACTGACCCGTCAACATGCCGGCAAATCGTTGGGCGTTCGAATCCCATAGAGGAGCCGATTGGACTCCTGCAGGCAGACGTGTCGAACTGCACCGTCACTCTTTTGTTGCCTTCAAGACAACCCAACCAGCATGGACCACTATCCGTGCTTCATACCATGCTGCAAAAGAGCCGCGAGAGCCTTTTTCACCAACAGCGACGTATCGAATATGATTATCTTGTACGATACGGGGAGTAAGTCGTAACAAGACGTTCGTTTGAGCTTATCGGCGACTGGCAACACGGTGAGAAGGGGGGATTTGAGAGAGGCAGGATGAGTTTCTGACGTGGGATAAGTAGAAAGCCAGACATCGTCGTAGTGTTCTGCTTCACCTGTTGTTGGGGTCGAGTCGTCCTGTGCTGTCGGGTCTTCCATGGTTTTTGGGCGCGAAATGGTGTTGGGGAGCTCGAAAGTGCAAGCGCCTGGCTGAGCAGCGAGTCAAAGTCCGAAACTCAAACCTTGTCTTCTCGTCCATCCCCGACCATCCATTTCCCAGCAGGCATGCTTCCTTCACGGAGGTTACGCTCCCTGAACAGCAACACAATACACCTGCTCTGCATACAATACAGAAATGCTCCCCTAATTTACTCGCGAGTTTCAACGCCCCAAAGCCGCCCTTACTCCTATTATTCCTCCCGCCTTCCCAACCCCGACCACCCAAACTACGAAGCAGCAAACCACGACTGGACTCACACGGCAATAAACTTTCCCCTAATACATAAACAGACGGGAATACGGGTCCACCTCGTTGGCGTAAATCACCATTCGCCCGCGTCGTTGGCCAGGGTCCACGAAGTGATCACAACCCTCAAACCCCGCGTGATATGTCTGGAACTGGACGAGGCGAGGAGGGCTGGGTATGAGGCGAAGGCTGAGGCTTTGCTGGATCAGGTACTGAGAGGGGGAGGAGGTTCGGGTGGAGGCAAGACGGATCATGGGGGTGGACCATCAGGCGTCGGTTCAATAGTGCAAGGGACGAGCAGTTCATCGTCAGCGCGGATGGTCTCGGGTCGCAGGGCCGTTGCCGTGCAACGAACGACAGATTACGACCACAGAGCGCTCATGAATCTAGGTATAGATCCCGCTGCCCATGTCGACAGTTCTCACATCCATTACGGGCTGGAAATCGGCGTGGCTCTCCGGGCAGCAAAGTCTTGTGGTGCCGTTGTCCGAAACATTGATTGGCACCCCAACGATTTGATGAAATCGAAGAAAGGACGGGATGTTACTGGCGAACTATGTCGCAAGTACAGGCTTACGCGTCTTAGGGAAAGAAGAACGGGTGCATTGGCATCGTTCTTGTTTGGTCACACGGTTAAATTCGCCTTCATGGAAGGACCCGAAACTGGCAAAAGTCTATGGTCCCGCTTCCGGTGGCGTCGTAATATTATTCAGGAAATGGACTATGACGCTACTACTGTCCGGGACCACGCGTTATACCTGCGCGTGTGGTCGAGATTTCACCGTTCGACACACTTTTGGTGGATCGAGCTGCGGAATGCGGGGATGGTGGACGCCGTGAAGAAATGCCTGAGGGACGTGGCAGAGGCGGATGGGCTCCTGGGAGGTGTGGGGAATCAAGGGGAGAGCAATCAAAATGGAACATCATCGGGACAATCGGCCGCTCGACCGCCTTCCATCGTTGTGGTCGTCGGAAAGAGTCACGTATTCGGAATGGCGGAAATGTGGAAAGATTTTGTTCAGAACGACGCATTTGAACTCTTGCAACCGGACGCCATTCGCAAACGTCTCGTGGAAGAGGTAGAGAAGACCCCAGCGGAGCCGCCAAAGAGGGGGAGGAAGCCGCGAGGATCCGTGCAGGCGACTCCGCTTTTACCCCCTTCAGTATCCGTACGGGCAGCACCTCCAACGGCTTACAAACCACCGCCTCAAAAACCCCCGCCTCCACCAATGCCTTTGTTTCCGGAGCCACCCACACCATTGACCAGGCCGAAACCTGTGTTCCCCATTGCCCCCCCTACGCGAACTTTGTCACCACCCGTCGTGGACCGACCGCCACCTCCTGGTGTAAAAACGGGATTCAAAGATGTTGATTGAACGAGTACTGTGCCATTCATCGCATTTCCTATTAAAACACTGTTGTGTATCTCGTAGAGCTGCCGAATAGAGTTTGATTGTGGCTGGCACTACCGTGTTTGGGCTCTGATGGCAAGTTCTGACGCATGCCAAGATTTGCAATTCATTGACGAAATTGTGGGCATGTTTAATGTCTCACAAGCAGCAGCTCGGTTGCCACGAATTCCGTTGAATCCTGGTCCTCCGGTAAGTACTCCTCCCGTTTGCCCATCTCGCTCCGAGGGTCGCTCAACACGAATCTTCTTTTATCAAGTACCATTATTGGTTTCCCTTGCAAATAGTTTCTTTTATAATCGTGGTCATCTTCTTTTGACGGCTTCTCATGGGGCCGGATACCTTTCTACCCCAAAATGGATTTACCGTTCTGGATACCCATGCTCGGATTGCAATAAAAGCAGCAGAAGCTGGAGCAACCGAACGCAATCTCCATCGCATCTATATCCACTCTCGCCCTGTTTCTTCCTCTACGACGCATATACGCTCTACTAAAGGTCACTACAAAGCCTAGTGAACACAGCACCCTCGTTCCATACTCCTTCTACAGTATCGCCAAGCGACCGTTGCTCTTTCTCGCCCCATCAATCCACCCATTCCCACGCTCAATCATCCACCCTCTCTGACAATGCCTCAAACAAGCGAACTTTTCCGTGCGGTCGTGAGATACTCCCACCCCGTCGACGGACGCAAAATCCGTTGCTTGTGCAAACAACTCTCCTACATCGTCACGGTGGATGACGTGATGTGGGCGGAAGCCTGATGGAGATATCGTCAAAGTCGGGAAAACTGCATCAATTGGGCGGCACGTTGCGGGCACGTCGAAGTGTTCCGTGTTTTGTGGGACAGTCGGGTGGACGTGCAAGACGTGCCGCTGTGTGCCGGATTTGCACTGTCTTCGGCCGCAAAAAGAGGAGACCTTAAGATGGCCCGTTTCTTGCTTGAATCTGAGGTGGCGACACTTGTCAACCTTAGGCACCCCTTCCACTTGAAGGAGTCCTGGTTTTGGGCTGCATCAAGAGGGGACTCTGAAATGATCCGAGTATTGTTGGAGGCTGGTGGGGACGTGCATGCCTGCAACGATGAAGCACTGCGTGTTGGGGCTCAAAACGGGTACCTGGAGGCAGTTGAGTTGCTGTTGAAGTCGGGTGCGGACGTGCATGTCTACAATGACATAGCCTTGCGTTTTGCGGCTACAAAGGGGTACCTGGAAATTGTACGTTTGCTGTTAAACGCTGGTGCGGACGTGCATGCCAACAAGGATGCAGCTTTGAATTGGGCAGCGCGTAACGGGCACCTGGAAACTGTCCGCTTGTTGTTGGATTCTGGCGTTTTGCGGAAAAAAAGGGTCGCTCGGAAGTAGTCCGTCTTTTGGTGGACAGGGGCGCACGGGCATAGCAACGTTGGCGACCGCTGGCATGCAAGAACGGGCGCCTGGAAACGGGACGGTGTAGACTTCGGGGGGTAGAGGAGCTACGAATCCTTTGTAGCAAGCCGCACGAATGTGTCAGGCAGAAATGAAAACAACTTTATAAAACAAGCATAGCAAAGTGTGATCTCAAAATTCACAAGTGATTTTCGGGCCGCCATCCAAATGGAATCAATAACAACATATGTCTCAGACACCTGTCGAGTCGCCATGCATCATTGAGATTGCATAATACTGACCTCTTGGCATCCCCAATCCTCTTATCCCACCCGCAGCCCCGTTCCTTACCTTCATGATGCGTCTTGTAAAGCTCGCACTCAATGTACACGATCTCAACTTTTGTGGCGAATCCAAAGAGGCCCATCGTGGTATTGTGTTTGTTTTTTCAGGATATGGTTGACGTAGATGTGGTCGGCAGAATCTTAAAAGAAACCGGTGAGTCTTTTTGATTTGGTTTTCAGGTGTGGCGAATTCCGCTAAATCTGTTCGGATAGGATTTCGGATACCCCTTGTGTTGTGTGTGGAAAGAAACGATTCCGAAATCGCTTAAAGATGCACGTGAGCTTTGCCGTTGTTCTTGTGGATTTGCATGCGGCAGTCGCAGTCGTAGCTGGAAAATGGCGGCTGGATGAAATCTATGTCGGCGGTCTTTCTCTTTTTCGATGGTGGATAGTTTCTGGCACAACCCGATTCCCGATGATTCGAGATGTGGCCGCTCATATCTTCCCTTCCCTCATCCAGTCGCTCCAAGGTCAATAGGTAGCACTCATCACATTTGTTTTGCGCGAGAGGGCAGGGTATTTTTTAATGCGCCCCGTACTCCATGAGTAGACGGACCACCTCAAGGTGTCCACGTATTCCCGCCCGACGCAGAATTTCGTCACCTTGGGCATGCACATCCGCACCATTTTCCAACAACAGACGGACCACCTCAAGGCGTCCCCATTCTGCCGCGCGACCCAAAGCGTCGTCATGTTCGGCATGCACATCCGCACCTTTCTCCAACAACAGACGAACCACCTCAGGGTCTCCCCATTCTGCCGCGCGACCCAAAGCTTCGTCATGTTGGGCATGGACATCCGCACCTTCCTCCAACAACAGACGGACCACCTCAAGGTGTCCCCATTCTGCCGCGCGACACAAAGCTTCGTCATGTTGGGCATGCACATCCGCACCTTTCTCCAACAACAGGCGGACCACCTCAAGGTGTCCGTTTTCTACCGCCTGAAGCAAAGCTTCATCACCTTGGCCATGTACATCCGCACCCGCCCCGAGCAACAAATTCACCACCTCCAGGTGTCCCTTTCCTGCCGCCAAACATAACGCTTTGTCTTCCCACGCATGCACATTCGCACCTATCTCCAACAGCAGGCGGACCACCTCCACGCGTCCGTTTTCTGCTGCCGCAGTGAGGGGAGCGCCGCCATAGGTATGAAAGTCCACCCTTTGGTTGTCCAACAACAGTTTGACGATATCCAGGTGTCCCTGTCCTGCTGCCGCACGGAGGGGAGGGCCGCCACAGGTAGGCAAGGCCACCCCTTTGTCCAACAACAGTTTGACGATATCCAGGTGTCCCCCTCCTGCTGCCGCACTGAGGGGCCCGTCGCCATAGGTATGCAAGCGAGCCCCATTGTCCCACAACAGTTTGACGATATCCAGGTGTCCCCCTCCTGCTGCCGCAGTGAGGGCAGCGCCGCCATGGGCATTCAGGTCCGTCCCGTTGTCCAACAATAATCTGACGATACCCAGGTGTCCGTTTGAGGCCGCCGAACGTAAAGCGTCACCGTTGTCAGCGTGTACGTTCAAGCGGCCTGATTCCAAACACCACCTCACCACGTCGACGTGACCCTTGCCCGCCGCCCACTTCAAACAATTCCGGTCACTCTGCCTCCATCTCCAGCGTGCTTCACCCCACACAAGGTCGATGGGGGTGATGACACTCGAAATCTGTTTGTTCAGGCGTTGTAGATTGCGAGCGTCAACGGGGTGGCAGCGCCTGACGATGATAGGGAATATGTCCGCAACTAAGACGACAGGTGACATTTCGTTGTGTAGAAGTGTGTGGTTGAAGTCGGCAGGTTGTTTGGCGGTGGAAACTTGAAAGTAATTCGTGCGTACAGCTGCCCACTGGCTACTGGAAACTGGCAAACGTTTGCTTTGCTCATGGGATGATCGCAGAAGTCACTTGGCCTAGTTGGCCTGGCCTTGTGCACTGTGACTTGTCCGCATTTCAAGAACTACCAGATGTGGCGCAGTCGGTCAAACCAGCTGCAGAAATGAAAACTCAAAACTCAAAACTTCGACATTCATTCACACCAGAATTTCAACTCCACACTTACTAAGAACATGCCTGCGTGAGTAGAAGAAGGATGGAAAAGGAGGCTTTACTTGGACGGAGAGGCCCTGGGGGAGAGCAAAGAACGAAACTGTGCCCCTGTACTAATGACATTCTGGCGATCTATCTTTCGAATAGTGAAACAAAACCCCTAGACTGGGCTGAAGAAGTCGACGATGTCGCTGGTGAGTCTTTTCGGTTCCTTTTAGTATCACTCAGTTCATGACCGCTTTCCTTGTCTTGGGGAGGAGACCTGCCGAGGCTCATGAGATTCGGGCAGGGGACATGAGACAAAGAGGCGTGTATTTCAGACCTGTTAATGCTCTGCCAATACGTTGATAGACGAAGCTCCCGAAGTTTTTACCCGCGAAGAGCCCGATGGGACGCGCGTGACCGTCGAGTACAAAGTTAACGAGGAGGGGAAAAGGGTGAAGGTGACGCGACGGACGCGGATGCGGTTGGTGCACGCAGAGGTGAACCACGCTGTGGCGGAACGCAAGGTTGGTGATCTCGCAATTAGAAAGGCAGAGAACATAGAGTGTGGGAAGCCCCTGTTTTCTAACATCTCCCATGTCAAAAATAAGAAATGGAAAAAGTTTGGCGAATCCGCAGGCCTCGGTCCTGGCCCTGACTCCACTTCAACCTCGTACGGTGAAATGGTGTACTTGAAGATGTCAAAGAACTTGAAAGTGGAGGACCAACAGCCGGTGGAGGAGGAGGACCCGTTGAAAAAGGCCCTTGCGCAAGGAAAATCCAAAATTTCTTGCCGTATTTGCAAGGGCGACCATTGGACTTCGAAGTGTCCATTCAAGGATACCCACCAGCCGTTGGATGAGGTTGCTGTGACCGACAGCAGAGACTCTGGTGAGGACCTAGGTTTGGATTTCTTTTCAATTATCGGTGGTTTTCATTGACCGGTGCTTTATTGTCGGTGAAATAGTCGCAGAGCCATCGCCTGCCGATGCTCCAACAGGTGGAAAGTACGTGCCACCCAGTCTCCGAAACCGTGGCCCCGGAGAATCCATGAAGGACAAGCGGGAGGACTTCAGCACCATTCGAATCACCAACTTATCTGAGGACACGACCGAGCAGGATGTAAAGGATCTCGTCAGTCGGTTCGGACATACTTCCCGCGTGGTATGAATCTGATGCTGTTGATATACCGTCTTTTTGGCGCTATTGCGCTTCTATGCCGATTTTTCTTGCAAACGCATACTAAACGCATGTTTATTATCTCTCAGTTCGTTGCAAGAGATCGCGATTCAAACATATGCAAGGGTTTCGCGTTTGTCAGCTACTACCACAAAGACGATGCGGAGAAGGCAATGAAGGCTCTCAACGGATACGGTTACGACAATTTGATTTTGCGGGTGGAATGGGCAAGGTGCGGTTTTTAATTGGAGGCTATTGTGGTTTGATTCATGTATTGATTGATATTTGTTTCCCATTCTCAGGAGCAACAAGGATTAGATGGCGCGCGTGTGGGCAGCCCCTGTACTTGTATTTGTATATTTTTCCTTAAATATCAGAAAGTCTTGGAACAAGCAGATTTTTTTGGTGGTGTTTTGGTTGATGAATTGGTCCAGCAGCCATGCGACTGGGAACTTCATTCTCAATGTGACCGAAACTTATCGTCCAGGGCAAATGTATGCCCCCATCGCTTCAAGGGGTTTCGCCCGGTTGGGGCGAAAGACGAGTAAGGACTGAGGGTGGGAACATGTATGCTTGTCAGCCTTATTGAAATTGCCAATTGATCATCGTAGGTCTAGCACGGATGATGGAGGTGGGTGCGTGGGTGTGTGAGTGGGTGCCTGCAAAATCGAAACGGCTGAACCTGTTCGCGCGTTCTGAACGAAATTCATCAGATCCATCCCATGCCCCTGTCCCTCACCATACCCGACGATCTCCTCCTCTCCATCCTCGCCCACCTCCCCATCCCCACCATCCTCCAATCCCGCGCCATCTCCCGGCAATGGTCCCGCGCCGCATC
Organism: Borealophlyctis nickersoniae; assembly: GCA_027604605.1. Taxonomy (NCBI): domain Eukaryota; kingdom Fungi; phylum Chytridiomycota; class Chytridiomycetes; order Rhizophlyctidales; family Borealophlyctidaceae; genus Borealophlyctis; species Borealophlyctis nickersoniae. Next base: position 12,858 of record JADGKA010000269.1, read on the forward strand.
CTCTCCGCATGTCTGGCGTCACACCCCGCTCATCATCTCCTCAACCGGTCTCGTCTTGGACCATAAACTAGCATCGCCGTTTCAGGCTCACAACATCCCACCCACCGCGATATCCGCCTTGTGCGAATACATATCAACGCTTGTGGTGATGCCCTGGGATCATCCGCGCGGACTTTGTCCTCTTGACGAATGGTTCCGTCAATTGCCCCGTTTGACACGCGTCGACATCTCAAATGTGGATACCCTCACCGATGATTCCCTCTTTATCATTCTGCAAACCTCCCGCGCGACGGTGAAGTACTTGAATGCATCCGGGTGTACGCGGTTGACGGCGCAGTGCCTGTCCCCGACATGGATTGGTGCGTTGCCTGCGTTGAGTCATCTTGATATGTCGCGGACCCAATGCGTTTTGCCGGATGGGAGTAACATGGTTGAGTTCATTCGGGAGGCGGGAGGGAGACTCAGACGTTTGGGGATTTCAAAGTGTTTTCACATGTCGCGGCGAGGGTGGGGTGGTATCATGCAAGCCATTGGGGAGTGCTGCGTGGAACTGGAAATGCTGGACGTGAAAGGGAATTGGACACTTGGAGAGGACCATCTGCTTCAACTTGGAAGTGCTCGAGCCAAACTCGACAAAGCAAAATTAGAAGGCGGTAGGGGAGGGGAAATGGCGGTTTTGGCGGTGGATATTCGCGGGTGCGAACGTGTGGAAACGGTTGAAGAGGCAACGTCGGTGCAGCGGATGAAAGAAGCACACATCGCCATTTTGCATAACGCGGTGATGGCCGACCGGTCAGAGGATGCTGTGCGAGAGTACTTGCGCTTTTTGTGCTCTCATTCCTGAAGCCGTTGGTGGAGGATGATGTTGAAGACTGTACAACTTTGAACCAATAATATTCTAAGAACACTGGAAGAATTCTGTCCGATGTTGTTTGACAATTTGAAAGGCTATGAGCGGACATGACCTTCGAAAAGGAAACAGAATCTTAAGTCCAGTAGCATCCAATTGAGAGCACCAACCGACATGGACCTGGAAAGATCATGCTTCAATCCAATCAGAAATGTCGAACTCATTTGATATCGAAATCACAGGTCCGGCTTCACGATGCAAATGCCCAACGCAGGCGTCTGTTCTGTCTAACACCGGATCCGTAGTGAGCCTGTTTTTGCGACACTATTTGGAGATTTGAGGGTTATGGAGACAACAGCAGAGTTCAAACATGACCCTTTTGTCACGGGCGATAAGTTGGATGTCGCGACAGAAATGAAGTTCCTTCTTGAGAGGGCGCACACGCGTTTGGCGCTTGAGATCCATCTCCACCCAAACCGTACCCGCTTCGAAACTACCAGTTGACAACGGATGCCCGCGACAGATACCACCAATGCACCAGAAACAAAACCTGAGCTGTTGAGAAACAGACCAGGAATCCGTCAGGAGGTGGGTGTGCGCTTGTGGGTTTGAATTCTCTGCGCGCACAAACCGCCCTTCGCCCGGCTGCCAAAAGACAACATATCTGCACATGTACAGCCAAACAAGTTTGCTGACTTGCCGCCACGCACTCTAGGATTGGTGTCAGTGGCCAGACGTCCCTCTTGAAGAGATGGACTCGACATTTTCAGGCCAACAATTTCTGCAAAGTCTGATTCGCAAGGACCCTTCGGACATTGACACTATCGTCCGCGTGCCGGACACGCAGGACGAGGATGTGTGGCAATACGAGCATTTGAGGTGGGCTGGCAGTGTGAGCTATTGGGGGTGCTCTGAACATTCATTTATGGGGTGGACTTATGATTTGGCCAAAACGACGTCTGACCAAATCCTTCCGGTTTTCTGCAGACAAGTCTGCTTAGAGCTCAACAATCTCATTGTGCTGATGGAAGGCGAATGCACTTCATCAACGTGCACGGAAATGAAGGCGGACGAATGGATGTACCTCTGTGCGGCGCATGCGACACCACAATCGGTAAATTGGACATACGGGCGAGTTTGGCTCTAAACATCAGAAAGCTAATCCACTGAGAAATGCATTTCCCACAGTGTTGCGCCATTGATTATGCTGTGCACACTCTGGACAACGCTATTGCCCTTCTCAACAGTCAAAAATACTTTCCCAGCCGGTATGCGCTTTTCCCCCCTATTTGGTTCGGACGTTGCTATCCTTCCCGGCAAACATTGTAACAAACATTGCAAATCAACAGTGTATCGGTGCCCGAAACCTCTCTGAAGCATTTCCAAAACGTTGCCCGGCGGCTGTACCGTATCTTTGCACATGCGTGGTACCATCACCGCGAAATTTTTACAGAATTCGAGGTAAAATATTCAACTTCTTGCATGTAAGAGTGAGCCAAAGCGAAGAGCTGATCAATGTGCCCTTTCTACAAAAAATAGATCGAATCTCACTTGTACGCTCGCTTCAGACTGTTTTCGAAACACTTCAAGGTTCGCATGCTTGCATTGTTTTCATCGGTTTGGATATCAAATCAGTGGACTGATAGAGGGCGGGTGCCTTCATTTTAGTTAATACCAGAAAAACTTGTCATTATCCCACCCGATGCATCTCTGACGCAAATAAGTTTGTAAATATGATTTTTTTCTTGCCGCGAGCCAGAACATCAGCGTGTCGTCGGATGTATTGAGGGATTCATGGCTAAATGTTGTTCGCATTTGCACACCAAACCTTCAACCACCACATGATTTACCGCAAAAAAAGACATGATATTAGTTTTTAATAAATACAAAATCTGCTAGTGTCCGTTCATACTCAAAAGTCCTTTTTGCCATTATAAAACAAGGACTCAAACCACGCCTCAACCGCCGCGTGATCCTTCTGTGCATCCACCACGTCCACACCTTTCTTCCACGCATCTGCCTCCACCCGCTCCATTCCCTTCTTTCCTCCCTTCTCCTTCCCGGAGTCGGCAACCGGAGGTTGTTCCTCCTCGGCTGAGGACCGCCGCGAACCGGCACCCGAGGACAGATCCTCAATCTCGCCGAACACGTCGGCACTCTCCTCGTCGTTTCCGATCCATCGGCCCGTCGCCTGATCGAAGACGAGAGTGGGTGGAGCGGGTTGGGGTGAAGCCCGATGAACCTGCATCCGCAGCGAATCCTCCTCCCCAATCCCGAATTCGTCGTCCTTCCAAGCCTCGGTAACGGCGTCGGCGTCGGGTGGTACCGCGGCGGTCGGAAACAGCTCATGATACGTGTCCATCCCCGGCCCACCCGCACCTCCCTCAACCAAATTCTGGGTTTGACCCATCTCCAACCCCGCCCCCGCGTTCGACCCCCGCAACACAATTAGGGTGTACATATCGCCGATTTCTCTCATGAGGGTTTCGGGCGTCATGATATCCGCGACCTCCACGTCCGTGGAGGCCGCACCGAAAGCGAAGTTTGATTGCTGTGGAGCACCAGTCCCACCAAAGGCAGAAGGGACTGTTGGTTGACCTGCCTCTGCCGATGATTTTAGGTCCTTCTCGCGTTGTTCCTTCTCTGCTTGGTCCTTTTCGCGTTGTTCTTTCTCCCGTTGCTCCTTTTCGCGTTGCTCCTTTTCGCGCTGCTCCTTTTCGCGCTGTTCTTTCTCCCGTTGCTCCTTTTCGCGTTGCTCCTTTTCGCGCAGTTCCCTCTCGCGATGTTCCTTCTCGCGTTGTTCCTTTTCGCGCTGTTCTTTCTCGCGCTGTTCTTTCTCGCGTTGCTTCTTTTCGCGTTGTTCCCTCTCGCGCTGTTCCTTGACGGTGTCGGTCGCGCGGTTAACGTCCTGAGCCGGTGACAAAGACGGCCGTGAATGAGTTTTGTACAGGCGGTAGCTTGAGCGAGCCAGCCGCGGAGAGAAAGAGGAACATTCGTCCTCCCAGGAATCTTGGGGCGCAGTCTGAATAAGGACGGAGCATATAAGTATGCGAGTAGATTTCACCCGGTTGGGATTTGGCCCATTGTCCTTACCGGTATAGTATCAAGCCAGTGAATCGCTCTCGAAAGTCCCGCCAACAGATCGTCTAGTGGAAGGGCTGCGATACTGTCCATCATTTCCTCGTGTCTGGTCCAAAACTCTTCCAAGCTCTGCGTGGATGGGGAAACCGCAGAGAAGCGCGACGATGGGAGAGTAGATGAGGAGGGTGGAAGTGGCGGATCAGCAGCCTTTTTGCTTGCTGAAGTGGAGGATAGGGATGAAGAGGACTTTTTGTCGGAGGGAGCGGAAAAAGAGCTCATGACCTCTACGTGGCGCCATTCAGCAACGCGTTTGTTGATTTTTTCAACAACCTCCTCGACCTCCTTCTTAGGCCCCTTAACAACGATAGCATTCGGGGAGGCTTCTTTGGTGTCCTTCCCCTCTTTGCCCTCCTTAACGGCCGCGTGCGGGAAACGGACACTCACAGCATTATTGTAGGGGGCGAGAAGGTCTTTCAAAGCCGCGCCCGCAGCGCCAATTAGATGGCCGTGATATTTTGAGTCAATGTTGACCGTCTGGTTGATGATGCCGGCAAGGACGGAAGCCTCAGCGATAACGTCTTCCTTTACTTTTTCGATCAACTCAGATGCTTCTTTGTCGCTGGCCGCCACCGACCCATCCGCTTTCGCGACCGCTGCTGGCACGACGCGCTTCACGACGATGATAACCTCGTCCGACTCCTCATTCTCTGGCGGCACGACAACATCGACCAAGCGGCCGGCCCAATCTACTTTTGCTTTCATCGTCGTGATGTTCTGACCTCCTCTGCCAATCACAAATTTGTGCAAGTCCCGAGGAATGTGTACTGCTCCGACGCACAGGGTCTGCCCCCATTCTTTGAGCAGATTATACAAAGCCAGCCGAGCGGCGTCAACTTCCGCCTTTGATTTCGCTTGTATTTCAAGAATCGGGGTACCAGCTGCCGAAGTTTGCTGATGGATCGTGGAACTATGCGCGGATTCGATGGTTTTCAGCGAATTCCTTTCTTTCGTGTACAAGTAGCGAAGGAAGTGGTGAGGGTCGGTGGTATGCGGCAATAGACTGACCACATCAATATCTTCGATAAGAACTGAATTGGACTGCTTGTGGCGTTAGATTGGAGCAACAGAGCTTATACAAATTGCATTTCAAAACGACATACCTTTTCAAGGACAACTTGCACGGCAGTACTAAGCATGTAGTCCGGTCCTCGAATAGTAATCATTTCCGATGGATCTGCTGACGCGGGAAGTTCTACGAAGCAGCCAGTTTTATTCCAAAGTTCCTGAAGGGCGGATCCCTCGATGATGAACCGGTGCTGCCGCTTCTTGACCGTAATTGCCAGCGTCCCGGTAGTGCGTTGCTAAGATTCCCAGAGTGAGTATACTATTTTCGAGGTCGCCGGGCTCCAATACCCAACCTACCACTCTGTCATATATCGCTTTAACGCGTTCTTCAGCATCGAGAACCGCGGCACGTCCGCCAACAATGAGGATTTCGTTGAGATTTTTGTCGCTCGAGGTGGCTACCATTGGAGGAATGTGAATTTGCGCTCCAGATTCTGCCTGAATTCGGTTCAGCTGAGAATTTTTCGGTCCGGCTACGAAAGGGTGGAAGGCCTGTTCCACATGCACGCGAATAGTCTGCTTGGTTGTCGGAGAGGATGAAGATGAAGGAGTTGGTTGCTTGGTTGTCGGAGAGGATGAGGAGAACAGAGCTTTTGACAAAGCTTGGAAGCGTTCCTGGAACGTATTTTTCACCGACACTAACAAATACAAAGTCAGCACAATTCGACTCAAGCAGATGCTTGAAGGCTCTTGCGCAACTCACCAAGATTTGAAGTCCAGCGGACAGCGTGATAGGCCACCGCGACCGCACAAGTAGACAAGAGACATGAGAGGATTAAAAATAATATAGTTTCGAACATTTTGTGTAGTTTGGACGTTTTTGATTGAGATGAATTTGAAAGTGTGAAAAGGTTGTTTGAGAGCAAGCGCGCTTGGAGTGGCTTTTGTAGGCATTGTTTGGGTCAATAAGCGCGCTTATGTCAGCATTGCTATCTCCCTTGAAGGCTCTGCGAAAGCTTGGGCTGCAGTGCTGAAGTGGACTCTGACAAAGTGCAAGCAACCCGATTGTTTGTTTGCCGACCGAACCCCACTCGTGGTCATGGATACTTCACTACCGCAACAACAACCAGACAACACTCAACAACCCGCTCTGCCTGGCCGCTCGGTCGCTACCGGAACAGAAAGGAAATTGGTAGGCTGATCTCCACTCGCGCGCTATGCTTTCCGACGGCGCGGCCTTAGAAGTAAATTCACATTCAAACCTCAGTACGTCGGTAATTTAGATCCGCGTGTCACAGAGGCACTCCTCCAACATGTTTTCCAAGCAGTGGGGGAGGTCGTCTCAGTGAAAATATTGTTGGACCGGAATGTGAGTTCCCAAAGACGCGTGAGAGAAACAGCTTTGGTTATTGCGTGATCCTCCTGGGAAATGAAAACTCTGCTGGTTGGGAATCTTGGAAGAAAGGCAAATTGCGATGTATGGGATTCGACGTTTGACCGCCCCGGCATCCGTCTTTTCGCACCCAGTTTTCGCATGGAGGTTTGAACTACGGTTTCGTCGAGTATAAAGACCATAAACATGCAGAGCTTGCTTTGATATCGCTTAATCAAAAGAAGATATTCAACTCGGTGAGGTTTGGAGGAAGTTTATGACTTTACCATTAGCGGGGTGACGCGTGCGTTTGCCTGATACCATGCACGATTTAGGAGATTCGCGTAAACTGGGCTTACACTGGAACCAGCACAAAAGAAGAGCTTGCGAGTCATCATCACATATTTGTCGGAGATCTGAGTCCTGAAGTAACCGACTATGTTTTAAGCAAAGCGTTCAGCGCTTTTGGTTCCCTATCGTGAGCACCCGCGTCAAACATGCCGGTTTGCGGAGAATCCGGGCATGCTTATTCTGACACTGTTCTTCCCAGAGATGCTCGCGTTATGTGGGATCCAAATTCAGGAAAAACTAGGGGATATGGGTTTATTGCTTTTCGGGAGAAAGCGGTAAGCCATTCAGCGAGCTGTCCAGCGAACCTGGCTCCTTAAAGTCCCCATTCAATCTTCAAATAGGATGCAGAGCGAGCCATCGCAAGCATGAATGGAGAGTACCTAGGAAGCCGCGCCATCCGCGTGAATTGGGCCAATCAAAAGACGCCAAATGGAGGATCAAAGGACAACGAACCAACCCGGATATCCGGCAAACAAGGTAGTTTCTAATGTAGTCTGCAGAGGGCCTGCTCCGAGATACTCATGCGCGAGAGGATCCGTAGACGGCCCGCACATTGGCAACGGACATATGAATTATGACGCTATTGTAGGCCTAACTCCTCATTTCAACACCACGGTATATGTGGGCAATCTAGCCACCACAACACAGTGTGGGTTTCCTGAATTTCCCAAGTGCACGATGCATGACCCGTACGCATTGAACTTCCCTTCACAGACGCCCATCTATTTCCTCTATTCCAAGCGTGCGGATTTGTGGTGGAACTAAGAATGCAAGTGGAAAGGGGCTTCGCCTTCGTGAAGTACGTGTCTTGGGTGAGATAATGCCCTTCTGAATAGTTGCTGGATCTCATCTACTTCCCGCCTCAGAATGGACACTCATGAGAATGCAGCAAGAGCGATTGTCAGTTTAAATGGACAAGTGGTGAATGGCAGGGCCATACGGGTGAGCGCAATGAGATGCTTGACCACTGTGCAGCCGGTTCGCCTTTCGGTCTGGCTACTAACTATATCATCGTCGGCTCGCCACAGTGTTCATGGGGCAAGTCACGATCCACGGAATCCTTTTTCCCTTCACCCGCTTATCCCTACCCAATGATGTACGGCTACTTCCCACCCGTCCCAATTACTCCCGCAGGGTACACCACAGGCTACGCCCGTCCAAACAGTAAGATTGAAGCGCATTCTACCAATGGCCTACAAAACGGAACGCATTCAACGACGCGATCCTCGTCCCAGCACCACCACGGCGCCCCGAGTAAGCTGGCGTCCGGGGGTGCAAAAGCAGGTGATGCGGGAGGTGGAGCTACAGCACCATCAGTGTCGGGACCGCAGAATGGATTTAGAGCACCGCCTTCGATGATTGGATTCAATGGGTATCAGCACGGATACTGGGAACCGCCTGCACAGCAATTTTACTACGCTGGTTGATGAGGGGAACCCTTGCCGGGGAACAGGGGAACATATTTAATGCGCTGCAATGTAAATAAATTTCGTATGGTGCGAAGACCGCATTTAGCAAATATTCATTATTTCCAAGCCCGGCGAGCAAACGAAGAGAGACGGGAAGCCAGCCAATTTCGTGTTGAAAAAGTTGAAAGTAATATACAAAAGGTTTGATGAAGGGAGCAAAAAAAAGCTCACCGGGCTTCCTCCCCAAATAGCCGCTGTACACGTTTCAAAACCGAGTCCTGGGGAATGTGTAGAGCAGTCAGGACTTGTCGCCTTAGACGAGCCACTCTGCACACATTCGTCCACACCCTCACCTTTGATGGATCGTACGGGTGATCCTTTGATGGAATTTCGAGAACTGTGGGGAATGCCTGGTCATGTTGGTCCAATAATTGTCTAATGTCGTCGGCGACCTGTAATCGCACACCGCATGTTTTTCGTGAACAACCCCATGCCAGCAAAACATGTATCTGTTGACTCCAAACCTGCTGTGTGATAAGAATGATGGCAATATCCTTCCGCTTTGTGAACTCCAGAAACGTTTCTTCGATTTTTGCGAGCGGGGTTTCTGTTGCAAGTTATGGGGGAGGGGTTAACCCGGTCGGGAGTCCGCCAGAGAGGTACGCCGATACACCACCGGTAATTGACACACTCACTCGCGTCCACAACAAGGAAATTAGGTTTTTGCTTGGAATCCATGTGTCCAATACCGGCAAGGAGAAGGCCTGTTATCGAGTCCTGGAGTTTGCAAATGGAACCAAACAGAGCGTTTCGCGAGGCATCATTGTAGCGTGTCGTACGTCACGCATGCATGTCGCGGGACGCGGACGTCTGCCTACTATTCCTACCTCGTCTCCCATCGCGGCGATGAGAGTGCGTTCTTTTTGAAGCTGGGACATTGTTCACGGGGGTTTGAGAGAACAGTTCGGGGGGATTGCGCTTGTGGATGGGACGAGTGGGCAGTTGGAATTAGGGTTGTGATGGAAGTGAAGGCATCTCGAAACCCTCGAAACGCGTGGCTTTTGCGGGCTTGTCCAGGGCTTGTCACGTCCGCAGCGCAATTCAAGGGGGTGTGCTCTTCTTCGTCCACTTCGCTCAACGTCCTCCTGCACAGCGATGGGATTCAGCTTGGGAACGGTTCTGTCAAACAACCCGGCAGAGGTCATTGTCTTCTGTCTTATCATCCTGGTCGCACTACCAATAGTGTCCTTAATCTATGTGCTGCTCTCCTGGTTCATCTCCACCCGCGTCCCCTTCAAATCCTTGAAGAAGGAGGTGTCCGGTCGCCATTGCCTTGTGACAGGTGGCTCCAAAGGCCTCGGAAAAGCGCTGGCCATTGAGTTTGCTAAAGCCGGTGCCCACGTGAGTCTTATCGCTCGCGGGAAGGCAGACCTGGACCAGGCAGTCAAAGAAGTGCAGGCGGCGGTGGCAGATACCAACCAAGTTATTCGCGGGTTCAGCGTGGACCTCACCCGCTATGACGAAGTGCTGCAAGCCGTGAGGGATATGCAGAAGGATGCAGGGCTCCCTCACTGGGTTATCGCAAATGCGGGATCGGCGAGGCCTGGGTTTTTGGCGGATCAGTTGCCCTCCGGGACGGATAAGGGTGTTGCGGGCTCGCAAATGGAAATGAATTATCTTACCGCAACAAACACTGTTGCGGCTATCATGGCTGTTGCAAAGGAAGCCGATCCAGCTGCTTCAACACCCGAAAGTGGGCCTCGCATAGCTGGGTTGACGGCTGAGCAGGGAAAAGCACTCCCTAGAAGAATCGTCCTCGTCGGGAGCGGCCTGTCCATCCTCTCCTTCATCGGGTACTCTACCTATGCTGCAAGGTAAGTTTACTTCCCCTCGTTGATCTCTTGCACTACGCGTCAACTCGTTGAGCTCATCACCCGCTCCCATTCCATAACCAGCAAACACGCCCTCCGCGGCTTCGTCGACGCTCTCCGCACCGAACTCCTCCCCCACTCCACCGCCGTCCAGTTTTACCTCCCAGCAAACATGGACACCCCAGGCTTTGTAGAAGAAGGTCGCGGGAAACCCAAAATCACAGCACAAATAGAGGGAGCTGGAAACGCTCTCAGCCCAAAGGAGGCTGCTACCATCGTGATCAACGGTATCTTGAACGAGAGAGCGTACATTACAAATGATCTGTTGTTGGAGATGGCCAGGGTGTCGGTGAATGGGCAGGCTCCTAGGCCAAGTTTCTTCGCGGAGGTAAGGGAAACGGCTTGTTATTTGGCTTTCTGGCGAGCGAACGGAAGTGATCGACACTTTCTTCCTCCCAGATTTGTGCAACGCCTCTGCTTGCCTTGATCTTTTCCACTTGGAGCTTCTTGGTTAAATTAGAGATAGCCTCTCATTTCAAAAAGAATAGCGAGTAGAATAGGTCGCCTTTGGAAAATTCGGATGTACTGTCCGCGTCTAATCATGTACAGTAATAGTTGTATCAATTATCTTGCCTGTGAACAAATGTCGACTATATTCCTATCTCGTCACTCCATCTGGGGTCATGGACTGCGATTGCTCCCTATGTACAGTTTATCTATTTAGTGCAGCTTCGTCTCAACTTCATATTTACAGAAGAAAACAACATCACACGATCTCCTCAATACGGCTTAAACCGTGGAAACCCAGGAAACCCATTCCTCCGCGCTTCTTCCCATTTCTCCCATGGCCTTCTCGGTTCCTCCCCTTCGCTTTCTCTCTCATCTTTTGGTCTTCTTTCTCTTTCCCTCTCATCCTTTGGTCTTCTTTCTCTTTCCCTCTCATCCTTTGGTCTTCTTTCTCTTTCCCTCTCATCCTTTGGTCTTCTTCCTCTTTCCCTCTCATCCTTTGGTCTTCTGACCAGATCAGGATTGAATTGGGAATTGTAGTACCGCGACTGCTTCTCATGGACCGCTGGAGTGTCCGCACGTTCCGGATGCAGGACGGCTTCGGCACGCTTTCGCTCCGCTGCTTCGCGGGCCAAACGTTCCGCGCGGAGGCGCTCGAGCGACGAGGAAGAGGAGGAAGAGGAGGTGCGGGGTTTGCTACGAGAGCTCTTCTGGATAATCAATGGGATAAGGCCAAATCCGGAATATTCAGGCGAAAAGAAGATGAAAAGTAACCAATGTCCCACCTTGGTTTTATCTTTGTCCTTTGCCTCCAGGTATTTCGAAATCGAAGAGAGTGGATCATCCATTTCTTTCAGCATGTCCTCTTTCTCCTTCTTCCCCCGGCTACCACATGATAGAAAGTGTCGTCAGCCTCCACACCGAAACATTGACACTATTAGCAGAAGCCGAACACCTACGTATCCTTCCTTCCCCACCGGCCAGCGGGTTTGGGAGGTGGGGATGGGGCCTTCAGATCCTTGGTCGCGTACCATGGGACCTCCTTCTTCCCGTCTCGTGTTTCTCCGAGGTACCAAGTAAATTGCTTTTCATACTTTTCCTTCTCCGCCTTCTTTTCCGCTTCGTATTCGGCGTTTACGCCCTGCGCTTTCCCTGCCTACAATCAGGTGGGCATGAATACTGGGGTGTGGATCGGCACGTCGACACGTGCGAGCAAACACCCACCGCAGCTTCCAACTCTGCAAAGAAGTTAATATGTCCCTGCGGTGCCTCTCCGGGTTCCTCTGCGAGAGTTAACGATGTTTGGGATACATCCGCGGGACCACCGGTTATCTCTCGTTTCGCATGGGCTTTTCGTCGCATGAGGTCCAGACGGGCTTCCCGGTCCTAAAAAATGCAGAGGACATAGCGTTTGTCAGATTGATAGAAACGGTCATAGCAGCTGCAATAGTCCGGCCAAACAACGTACGGCCTCCAACGCCCTTTGTGCCTTCTTCTCCTCCTCGAGCCGGGCCTTCTCCTCGTCCTGTCGGACTCTTTCGCGGTTCTTTTCGCTGTAGACATGCCAGCTGGATAAAATTCCGGGCCAGTTAACCCAAAGGGTCTATGGTCACTACTATTGAGAAAGTACCAGCAGGTTCGTCGTACCTTTTGTGCTGCAAGATGTTCAATTTCCCCATCTTTGGGTTGTGTGTGAACTTGTGAAATTGGAGCCGAACTCAAGACTCAAGACCTCCGAAATCAAGCATTGCATGCGCCACTTAATGACTGATCCCCCCGCTGATGTGATCCCCCTTCTGATCCCCCCTCTATCTGCCATTGCATCGTCATACCTGTCGTTCGCCGCTAATGGCGAGCTCAAACACTGAGGTTCCCAATGGGCTAAGCACCTTACCCGCTGCTTGCGTCGACACTATCAGCAAGAAGATAACAACAATCAAAGACTTCCACTCTTTTTCAACACCCACCCAAATATCCGCTCCACCGCTCGTCCGAGCCACTATGTACCTGGCTCTCGCTCAGCACGCAGCCAAGGACGCTCGCAAGGGTTTGCCGGTCTCAGGCTTTATCAATTGCATCCCACCGTGTCTTCTCCCGGCTGCTGACGAAACACCCGACGAAGCTCAAAAAGGCACACGGTTCTTCGCTTCCGTCGCCAAACTTCGGTGGGATTTGGCATTGGAAACTGGGAGTGCGTGTGGGGGAGGTAATGCAATGGTCTTTCCAAAAAAAGAAACAAAAAACAAAGCGAGCAGGACGTGCATTGCAAGCACGAAAATGAGAAGACAGTACCTAATAAGAACAGAACTCAAATGAACAAAACTCTGGTATTTATTTGTTATAAACTACGCATCACTGTACATGTTACCATTTACACCACCGCAAGCTACCCTTAAGAACCCCTTCCCCTCTTCACTTCGACCGTAAGCCACTGCTGACGATTCGTGAAATACATGCTTTAAGCGTGTAATTTTATAGAAGTATGCCCCCTGGCCGGGATTGAACCGTCCAGGAGACGTCCTCGTCAGCACTCCGCGAATAATCCCAAGTGAGTGTCGCTCAATCAGAGTCCAGTGACGGCTTGAGGTGTGTGGTCCAAAGAAAGAGGTCCATTGCTCACGAGGTCATTGTCGGGGAGTGCTATGGACGACCATGGCGGCGATGGTTGGTGAGCTGGGGTGGTCGGGAACAGCCATGGCGGTTCGCTGGAGGGGGGAAGAACATAAGGGGTGTAGAATAAGTGGGGTTTGGTGGGGACTGTGCACCCTGACCCTTGCACACGATAAACAAACCCAATCCACTCTTTCTCCATCCCCCCTGTCGCGCTCTGATCTTGCCCCCCCAATCAGCCCATCTCACACTCCCTCGGGAGGCCCACTCGCTCCACTCACTCACACACACCCCACCCACACAATAAACACCTCTCCATCTCCTCCGTCAACCTCGGCTTTGCGAAGGTTGGTATTCGGCTCCAAACGCGCGGGATAGGGGGGCGCCGTGGCAAGTGCGTTCGGTGCCAATCCCCTTGGTTCCACTGCTGCCCGTTCTCGCCTGGAGTGAGTCCTGTGGTTCGGTGGTTATGGCAGCACTCCTGCCATCGGGGCCCCCGCAACAGATCCCTCCGCTGTCGCCAGGGGGTTTGGTGTGGGCGGCCTCGCTGAGGAACGTCGGGACACTGACGAAACGACTACGGAGAGGCCTCACCCCCGGAGGCGCCCCGAGCGACCTCACCTGCTAACCCCCATTTTAGGTTTCGCCGATCAAAATCCCTCAGGACGCTTGCTTTCATTAGGTTCGCCGATCAAGATGCTCAAGACGTCTTTCCCCGTGTCGCTTTTTCTTTTGTTTACTGGTTTTGAGCCGTTCTCAAACTCGTTACCAATCATTCGGTTCCCTTCTTTTCTTTTCTCCCCCCTCCCCCTATACCTACCACCGCCCACAACCCTCTCGGCAAACACGTCTCTCTTCGCTTTTGCCATACCTCTCGCGCACATTCGTCGCCGGCTCGACTCCTCGACGCGTCCTTTGTCCTTTGGGTAAGCTTCCACCCCTTTCAACGCGTGCCATTCACTCTACTCAAGTTGCTTTCCAATGCGGGGACGTGAGGACGGGCGGAGAACCTTGGGGGAGGGGAATCAGTTATATACATGTCAAATAGAGAACCTTTCCCCAATGTTGTTTCATAGTCTATTTATTGGTGTATTGTTTTCCAGCGAGAAGCGGTATCTAGAAAGACGTGGTTCATGACGCGTCCGGGCACACGTCAGGTATCCGAAATGGGATCTCGCCTCAAATGTTGGACGTCAGTTGCGGCCAATCGCCTTTAGACAGCAGAGCATATGAGGAAAACCCAAGGCACATTCCTTCAGCCAGGAAGAAAAACACATCTGTCCGACTCACAGCTGTATTTCCCAACCGCGCATCATTTTTGTAATTTAACTTCATATACATCAGACATGGATTCCAACTGTACATTTC
>JADGKA010000270.1:0-27329 GCA_027604605.1 Borealophlyctis nickersoniae
CAGCCTCCCCACCCTTCCTCAACTTCAACAACTCGACACGTTCGCCCTCATCCTCGCGTTCCTCAAACTCATATTTACTCAGTATCCTAATCAACCCCTTCAAATACATCCACCACTCATCCTTCCCCCTCCGGGTTTTGATATCCGCCTCCTTGTAGATATCCGCGACGGGTGTGAATACAATCTGTGCGCCACGGATTCCAATCACGCAGGATGTGGATGACGATGTAGTGTGGACGCGGCCTTTTTTGACAGAGGACCCGCAGGCGGAGGGTGTGGAGGAGAGGATCCGTGCGTCGTTGGCGGTTTGTTCGAGCCAGTTGACGCAGTTGACTGCCAGACGTGTGGCGCGGATACGGTCCAAGGGGCTGGGGACACCGCCCTGTTGTAAGTGTCCGAGGACGGCGGTGCGGGAGTCAAAGAGGCCTTTCCCCTCGGCGCGGAGGATGCGGGAGATGACGTCGGTGGTGTATGTGTCGGTGGAGACGAGTTCGGAGCGGAGGATCACGCGGCCTTCGTTGGGGATGCCGCGGCGGTCTTCGGCTGTGTAGCGGCGGCAGAGGTGTTGGATGTCGGCTTGGAGGGTGGAGATGTTGATGCCTTCTTCGGGGATGTACACGGTTGTGGCGCCCGAGATCAGGCCGCCGACGGTTGCGAGGTACCTATTTGCCCAAAAGCAACTTCAGCATTCATGGTTGCAAGGCCAAAACCAAAACACAGCAGAACGCACCCGCAGTTCCCTCCCTGAACCTCAACAACAAACACCCTCTTCCGACTCGCATTCGCACTCGTCTTGATCCGATCACACGCCTCCACAATCGCATTCAACGCCGTATCGCTTCCAATACTGTAATCCGTCCCGGGCACATTATTGCTCACAGTAGCCGGCAACTGCACCATCGGTATACAGAAAGCCGGGTACGTCTTCCTCGCATGCGTCAAAACAAGTTGAGACGTGTACGCCTCAAACCCGCCGATAATCAACAGGCCCTCCACATCATGTTTCTGCAACGAGTAGGCGATCATGCCGAGGTCGACGTACTTGTCGGATCCTTTCGGGGCGATGGCGGGACCGCCGGGGAGGGGGCAGGGGTGGTCACGGTTGGTGCCGAGTTCCGAGCCGCCGCGGACTTGCCAGCCGACGACGTCTTGCCAGCTGAGGGGGCTGACTTCGTCGTTGACGAGGCCGGAGAAGCCGTTGCGGATGGCGAGCGGGACGTGGCCGCGGTTGAGGCAGAGGCGGGCGGCGATGCGGGTTGCGGCGTTCATACCGCCGGCGGGAGCACCAGTGCAGATGATTGCGATGCGCAATTGCTGGGGTTTTCAATTCACATTCAGCACCGCATCTTTCGCATGACGTCGCCCAAGTACAAATACCCACCTTCCCATCTTCAACCTTCCTTGCGCCAGGCCCACCAAGCAACGTACTCTCAATATACGCATCATAAGCGCTCGTGAAATCCGGATCCCTCAATTCCATAGCCCGAGCAAAGTCTTTTTGCCCAATAGCCTCAGCAACAGCATGAGTCTGCCCAAAAAAACCCCCAATCAGTCAACCACCGCACTACCCGACGTCAAAAAGGAAGAGATCTTACCAATTTCACAGCATCCATAAGCGGCACCGAAATAATCTTATTCTGACTCATCCCAATCATCGGTGCGGGCATGCCAGGTTTACTCCTCAACACCGCGTCCACAGCTTCAACACCTTGAACCGTCGCCTGCACCCATCATTAACACCCTCTTTCCGCCACGCAAAAACACATTTCGTTTCGAACCCTTACCAAAAACCGATCATAAGCACACGGCGTCCCACCCCTCTGCACATGCCCCAAAGTCGTCACCCTCGTGTCGAGTCCCAACCGCTCGGACAGGATTTTACGGACGTCGTCGGCTTTGATGGGGTTGAGTTGGCGGTCGATGGCGCCTTCGCAGACGAGGACGATGGATTTGCGGTTGCCCATTGCGCGGTACTGTTAATTTGCCGCGGGGTGGTTCAGCGGAAAGTGGGTGGAAATGAACGAGATAAGTGGTGTATGGTTTACCTGCATGATGGTATCGCACATTTCCTTTTCCCAGTCTTCTCCGTACCGCGCCGTATCGAGCGGGGGTGGGCGTTCGGGAAGGAACACCCAGTCTGCGCCAACGGCGATGGCGGCCATCAAACCCAACCTTTCACACCAACCGTTAGCCCAAAATTCGTCCCACCATTCAAGTGAGAGACGGGAACGAATACGTACCACCCACAATGACGCCCCATAACCTCCACCACAAACGCACGCTGATGCGACAGCGCGGTGGAAGTCAGAGAATCGACGGCTTCACAGATACGGTGGAGAGCGGTGAAAGCGCCGATGGTGATATCTGGACATTGTAAAGATTCAGTTCAGCTTGGTCGATTTTCCGAATTTGTGAAGGACAGAAATGAAAAACACGTACCAGTCGATGACATATCATTATCAATCGACCCAACCAACCCCACAATCGTCAAATCCTCTCTCAAATGCTCGCACTCGTCTGCCGTCACACGACCTAAAAGAATTCAAAGCCCCATCAAAACACCACTCTCCATACGGCACAACCCCGAAAGTTTCCAACAAACCCACCAGCCTCAACCAACTCATCCACCAACCCCTTCCACTCCGCCCTCAACATATCGGCACCCGTCAAACTCCCGTCACCGCCGCAAACGATCAACGCATCGATACCGTTTTTGATTAGGTTGAAGACGGCGGTAAGGCGGCCTTCCCGGGTGCGGAAGGCGGCGCAACGGGCTGTGCCGATTGATGTTCCACCCTAAAAATGATCAAAATGTCAGTAGAAGAGCTTTAATATAAACGAATGACGGAAGAGAGTGGTTGTCAAGTTGGACACCTTACCACAGCGAGCAACCCACGAACATCTTCCCAGCCCAGCTGCTTAATATTATCTCCACCATCCACAAGACCCTGGTACCCCTCGTAAATAGCGTAAGGAATGCACCCCTTCTGCAGAGCGTACCGCGTGATAGACCGCACAGCCGCATTCATCCCCGACGAATCCCCACCGCTCGTCAACACCCCGATCCTCTTCTTCTTTTCCCCAATCTCGCTGAGCACTGCATCAAAGTCCGCAGCCGACACGGGTTGACGCGGGCCGAGGGAGAGTTGACGTTTGTGTTTGTTGGGTGGGGTTGTTGTCCGTTTTGGAGTAGCTTTGGCGACTCCAAAGGGCGTTGCGCGGTCGGTGAATGTGAGGAGGTTGCCGAGGGGGTCGTAGGTGAGGAGGCAGACTGGCGCTGGACCGGAAAGTTCGGCGGTTGTCCCTGTGAAGGGGATGGTTTGGGCGAGGAGGTCGCTTTCATTTGTGGGTTGCCAGGCATTGCTGGCGTATGGGTGCTTCTCTTCGTCCAGGATTGTTTGGATATCCTGCAGGATTGTGAAAGACAAAGAACAAATGGTCAGCTACATTGATGAAAGGGTCGATTGCACTCATACCGGGAAACATGAGGTATCGTGAGTCCATCGTAATAGAACGGCATATCCCTTCCGCATTCAATGCTGTCACCATGTGCCAACTCCTTCGAGTTTGCAGGCACATGCGAACTCCGCGGGAATTCACAATCTCCCACCGAATCGAATGCTCCCTTTAGCACCTCCATCGCCATCCACAAAACGAAGTCCCAAAGAGCACGCGAAACCTCGCACCTATAAAACCCCCCACAACATCACCCTCCATCTTCCCAACTCGCGATAATCTACCTTGATATCACTAACGACAAAACATCCCCATGCAGCATCCTTAACATGCTGCTCCGCTTTCAACCTGTAAAATTTCGCCTCTATCGAATCCTTCCACCTATCCTCATCAAATCCCTTCTGTTCCTCCACAACCACTCTCAAGGTGAACCCCAGGCCAGCCTTGGCAGGTTCTGGCTCGTTCTGGTTCACGGGCGGGTACAGGTGGAGCCATGCCTCCTGGTGGGCGTTACCGTTTGAGGAGAGGGGTGGAGTGGTTGATACGATTTTGAAACCGAGGAGGGAGTAGAAGGAGAGTGTTTCTGACAGGAGGTGTGCGGTTGGAGCGGTCAGCGTCAAGTGGGACAGCGCGCTCACGGTCGACATTTTTGTGGTCTTGTTTGATGACGACTTGAAGCAACAAGGTCAAAAGGACAGATACAAAAGAGCGTTCTCGTAGATTTGATTTCACCCTGTGATCGCTGGGGGGGGTTCAATTTGAACGCGAAGAAATCGGGGGCGAAGATGGGGAAAGGGCCAGCAGAACAAAAGACCAATCTTATCAAGCGCGTCTTGATCCGAATGTAGAAGGTCATTTATCCATTTATGCACTAATGGGATCGATTCTGATATTAGGTAATCATCGGGACTTCATTTTCATTTCCAGCCTCTGTTCGCTTCTTGCACACTTGCACACTGTCTCCTCTGCGATACGAAAAAGATGCTTTCCAATAATGGGACACTAGCTTTCTTACCTATTATTCAGGAATCCCGCATCGACCATATGGGGAAGACACTCACTCTCACTTGCCGGCACCATCTGCCCATTTTAACGCTTCAACTAGGTTCACCCATTGATCCTGTCATGTTGTCGTTGATCTGACTCTTGCAAGCTCTGCCTTTATCCACGACGCGTTCCGCCCTCCGGTCAGTCTTTGCTGGAGCACACTCCCTCGGTGCGTGATTGAAGGTCGCGAGAGCCATGCGAGCAATTTTCTTTGGTGGGCAGGAAGTTTGATTCTGACAGCCACCTCCAACATCTCAGTCTGGAGAACCTTTTCATCGGGTGGTTTCCTTGTCGCGAGGAGCAGGAGCAGCTCAGCATCCGAATGAACCGCACCAGTGTGCTGGAACAAACGACAACCTCCTTGCGGACGGGCGCGGTTCCCCCGGATCATAGGTATCCAATATGTAAGTTAGATATTGGTGAGCCATCCATAGTTTGTGTTGGCGCAGCGGCACTTCATTTCCCCTCGATGCCATGCAAATGCAACTCTGCAATGGGATGGCGCTGAAGCGCGGATGCGGCACGCCGTCGTTGTGCTGAGCCACTGCGCTTTGAGTTACCCCACACGACCCGAAACATGCGACGCGCCCACCTCATCCATGTCATAATGCAATATTCCCATATATGGGTATAGTGCCCTTTCATTTGATGCGGTTTTCGGCCTCAAACAATTCACACAGAACAGAAACTTGTTCCGCGGCGCGTGAATGTTTCAATCGCATGCTCGGGCTCCAACTTCATCCCCCCAAAATCCCCTTGAAAATCACTTATAAAAAGGTGCCTCTTAACCAGAAATGCTGCGACTGCAACGCAACCACAACTCTTGGAAAAAAACAATAATGTCCTCGACTCTCTCAACCTCCGCCTCCTCCTTCAAAAAACTCCCACTCTCCGCCCCTCTGCCATTGCAACAACGTCCCGTCTTGGGTCCTTCATCAAGGACGGGCAATGCGTGGGAAACAAAGGACGGGATGGGTGTTGGAGTAGGGGCGGGAAGGAGATCACTATCCACCGCGAGCTCAGGTAGGCATCGTACCTCTCGCTGTCCGTCCTCTCGAGACGCGCGAACTGAGTCGAGATTCCTTTCAATTTAGAAAAACAAAAGGTCCTGAACCTTTCGACTATGAATCAAAGCATTGTGAAATTAGATTATGCCGTCCGAGGCGAGTTGGCCATCCGCGCCGAGGAATTACGAAAGGTAGGAATCGACGCGTGGGAAGCGCGCGTACGACCGCGTTCATGCGCCAGGGCGGAGGTATCTTACCGGAATTGTACGTTCGCAGCAACTGGAAGATTCGCCGGGCAGCCTCCCATTTGATCGCATCGTGAACTGCAACATTGGAAACCCCCAACAACTGGGACAAAAGCCGATCACGTTTTTCAGACAGGTGAATGTCCAAAACGGGTTTTGTCAGATTTTCCCACGACTTCTTTTGACCTAATGCGCGTTGTCGGAAAACAGGTTGCTTGCCTAATAGAGTATCCAGATCTGCTCAGCGAGGAAAACATAGATACGACAAGGAAACTGTTCCCTGAAGATGCTATCAAGAGGGCTGAGAGTCTTCTTGATTCGATCGGTAGCGTGGGAATGTACAGTCACTCGCAAGGTATGTCATTTGAACGAGGCGAGAGAACCGGAAGGGGAGTCCCAGATCTAATTCTACCTTACGATGCAGGAATCCCACTTATTCGCGAAGATGTAGCAAAGTTCATTGAAGGTTGGTTTGAAAATATGCTTCCTATGTTTTTTGCCTTCTGGGATAGTACTTAACTTTGACGATCTTACAGAGCGTGACGGATTCCCCTCAAATCCCAAAGACATCTTCCTGACCGCCGGGTATGTTTCAAAATCACCGGTGCGATCAACTCGATCGGGACGAGCATTCTAATCACGTCAATTTCCAGGGCTAGTATCGGAGTCCAACTCGTTCTGCACACTCTTATCTCACATTCCAAATCTGGGGTATGCCAGCCGATTCCGCAGACAGTGCATCTTTCATTTTGCTCATAGTACCATCGTCTTCCCCAGATTATGATCCCCGTTCCGCAATACCCTTTATATAATGGTACCGTCGCTATGTATGAGGGAAACGTTGTACCCTATTTCTTAAACGAGGATGCGAAATGGAGTTTGTCCGTACGTGTCTATAAACCGTTTGGATGTTCGCGTGAACGAGCACTAAAAAATGACCCAATAGATTGAGGAGCTCGAAAGATCGCACAAAGAGGCAGCGAGTGGAGGTCTGGACGTTCGCGCTCTTTGCGTGATCAATCCCGGAAACCCTACGGGTGCATGTCTTACAGAGGAGAATATCAAGGAGGTACATCGCCTTTTCCTTTTTTCCCGTCGTCCCGACTTCGCGACTCAAGGTTTTGACCTCCTTATGGCGCTTTTTATTCGTCAGATTATCGAATTCTGCATCAGAAATCGGCTGGTCCTCCTCGCAGACGAAGTATACCAGGCAAATATCTACGAGCACGACTACCCCTTCCACTCCTTCAAAAAGGTCGCAAAAAGGTACGACCTTCACTTTCTTTGATTCTGCGGCAGCCTTCCCGGTGCTTACCCTGGACTCCGTAAACCAGCATGGGAACCGCCGCCCAAAACCTGGAGCTGGTATCATTCCACAGCATCTCCAAAGGCATGATCGGCGAGTGCGGTCGACGAGGAGGATACTTTGAATGTATGGGAATCGATCCGGAAGTCCAGGCTATGTTTTACAAAGTTGCGTCTATTTCTCTTTGTCCGCCGGTTCACGGACAGGTCATGGTACGTTTCTTTAAGTTGCAACGTAGCTGTTGCGCTTGTAGGATGTGTGACACGCATTCGCTTACTTTGTTGGTTGTGTCCAGGTTGACCTTGTCGTGAACCCTCCAAAAGAAGGCGACGCCTCCTACCCCCTATACCGAAAAGAAATCGACACTATTTATGGTACGCTTCCCCTACTCCTTCCAACCCATTCACACCGCGTCCTCCTAACCTTAAACATTCACGTTCATCCCAGAATCCCTGAAACGAAGATCCGCCAAACTCGCACAAGGCCTCAACTCCCTCCAAGGCGTCACCTGCAACCCCGCCCAAGGCGCCATGTACCTGTTCCCCCGCATCCGCTTACCCCCAAAAGCCGTGCAAGCCGCCGAAAAAGCCGGCCGCCAACCGGACGAATTCTACTGTTTGGAGTTGTTGAATGCTACTGGTGTGGTACGTTTCACGCCCCTTTCCCCTCATTTGTGGTTTCTGGTGTGGTTTGATATTGACGTACATTTTTTTTTTTCGTTAGTGTGTGGTACCAGGCTCCGGATTCCGACAGGTAGATGGGACGTGGCATTTCCGGTCCACTTTTTTGCCGCCGGAGGATGAGATGGATAAATTTATTGAGAGTATTTCGAAGTTCCATGAGGGGTTTTTAGGGCGCTATGAATAAAATATATCATCTTCTTTTTGTTATTTTGAAATGGTGTTTGCGGGTTCCGTGTGGACTTTGAGGCCCGTCATCTCTCCTTTGGAGTAAATTCCTTGATTGCGGTTTCGGTCAGCTCATTCTACCCATCTAAAAAGAAATCTGACACCAGTTGCCGTGGCCGGACGATTAAACGGTCGTTCTGATCTCAAATCTGAGTTCGTCGTCAAAGTTAGCAACAAATGGCACCACAAAGCTGCATCACACCCTCCCTTCACCACCATCCCTCGAACCACTAAATTGCAAGCGGACTCCCCTGTGTTGTTTTTTGCTGGTTCATTGTGCCGAGCCAAAAAAAAGCAGCTCTCGTCGCAAATGGATATTCACGCCCGAGTAAGGCAAGGATACCGTACCGTGGTGCGCCCTACATCTAAATACGTTCTTGTCATGCATGATGTTGTTTGCGGCAAACGTCCCTTTCTAGTAATACCAGTGGGAATAATAGTCCTTTCAGGCCTGAACATGCCTGAAATAAGGAAAAAAAAGGAAAAGGAACCTGACTTAAAACGGGCTGCGTTTGGATACCGCGATACCCGCAACTTGGGAGGACTGCACGCGCGCAAAAGCGGAACTTCCAAGCACTTTTTGGGCTTTCCAAGCATAAGCATTGAACTGGTACCCTACCACGACGTGGCCTCCCTAAGAAGGAAGTAAATGTCCGGTAACCACATGCCAACAAACACAGCAAAAAAAGTTTCGGAGACCAACAACTACATTCGAGGATGGGGTGGGGCAACCGCATGACACTTTCGTCTTCGGATACTCAATCCGAAATCAAACCAACAGCAAAGAAACGGCGCTACATGACCTGGTCCTCACACCAATTCAGTGCAAGTGGACAAGCGGACATCTCTTGCCGTGTCATCGTGCGGAGCAAAAAAGTAACCCAGTCGTCGAACAAAACCAAATATCTGGCAAGAGAAGCGATACTGTGTTTGCGATGCGCCCTACATCCAGGTTCTTGTCATGATGTGGTATATGCAAACGTATTCGTTGTTTTCAGGCTGACAAGCTTGGAAACAGGAAAAGAAGGAAAGGAAAACAAGATTCCAGACGGCGTGTGGATACCGCAGCCAGAGAACTGCGCTGGAACAACTTGGCCTCCCTGAAGTGAAGTGCATTTTCAATTAACAACTTGTCAACAGACCAGCCAAATTGTTGCGAACTACGCGCAAAAGCGAAATTTGTTTTGGTTATTTTGATATGAGGGTTTTGTACACTTTGATTTCTTCTTGGCGTGAACTTTTTGATAGCGGTTTCCGGCTCAAAGCTCCATTGCACCAAAAAACGAAATCGGACATGGGCTTACTCCAAGCATTCTGATTTTAGACACAAGTGGATCAATTCTGAGATTCGTCGTCTCATTAGATACAAAGTTTAGCAGAGAATTGGTACTAGATAACAAGACTCCATCCTCACAGCATAATATTACATGCGGACTCCTGTGTTGTTGTTTCACTATGAAGCCAAGAAGTAACAACTGACAAGTCGTCGTTGAAACACATATACATCAGGCCGGGTAACGATACCGTGATATCGTGCATTGGTCCCTCCATCCAGGTACTTGTCATGCTGTGTCTGGGTTATGCGGACGCCCCCTTTTCAGGAACGGTAGGAAATATCTAAAGGAAAAGGAAACCTGATTGCATTTTTTGGGGAATAAATTGTGCGCATCACCATGCGCAGTACAGGAGCATTGGTCTTGCGGAATCTTTCCATCCCCCCTCGTCTGTTGCCATTTTCAGCAGCTTCCTGTTTCAAACTACGTCGACGCAAACCGTTTCAAGTTTATCCTCCGAAACAGCGCCCGCCCTTTGAGAAACAGCTGCATCGTACCATTCCGGCCTCCTCGCCAATGGGTCCGTCCCCCAGTTCTCCACATCACCCTTCTTTATCCGTTCCAATCCAAGCTCGATATCACCGTTTCCCACAACCTTCAAAGCAGCCGCAATCATCGGTTCAGATTCAAGGGAGAAAAGGGATGATGTCCTTCCCATCTCCAACTGTTGCCCAAGGTCCTTCAAATATTCAATCGCCTCATCGTTCAACCTCTCCCATGGCAACCATACACTCAGAAGCAAGCGCGAGTAAGAGTACCCGTTCATCATCCTGGCAAGCTGCCAGTCCCCCCGTGCTTTTTCAAGTAACCTCCTCACAGCTTCCTTGTGCCCCGGCACGTCCCGGTTCCTTCTTATTGTGTACCCAGTGACGATGGAGTTGAATGTGTACAAGTTTGGTACGAGTCCGTGCATCTCCATGTCCTTGAGCAGACCCTCTGTCTCTCCCATTCTACCGACCGATTTGCCGAGGAGGTCAAAAAGGGCGTTGTACATCTCTGTGTTGAGAGGCCATCGCAAGGGGTTGCCTGCGTGTTCCCGTTGGTAATCATTCAATATGAGGAAAGCGACATCGGCATTGCCCAGTTCCGTAGCGCCTTTAATGACAGCACGGTAGAGGGATTTAGAGGGGAAGCCGCCGGCCGCAGTGATTAGGTTTTTTAAATCGTCGGGGTCGTTCAAGTGTCTTGCGAGTGCGCTGGTGAGTCGTTTATGGGTGCTGCGGGTTGGGGACACATGAGCAACCAGCATCGCAAGATAAGTGCGTAATGCGGCCGTCGGATCATCTAGCCTGTCATACGCGACCAACATATTGTTGTATGTTTCGACATTTGCAGGCACGTTGTTCTTCTCCATTTCTTCAAAAATCTTCAAAGCTTCGTCATGTTGTCCTTGCAGGATATTACCCTGGAGGAGGGAGTTGTAGGCGCGCGTCGTGCGGCCATAGCCCAGACGGACCTTTTGTTCGAGAAGGCGCTTAGCTTCTTCAAGATTGCCGGGCTGTCGGGCTACGGCTTCAAGGTTGATCATGAAATCGAACGTTGCTCCATCGGGCTTCAAATCAAACGTATTGGCAAATTCTAGACAGCGCATGTACCCTTCCGCATCCCTCCTGTTAGCACAACTCTCCAGCACCGAGTTGTAAGCGCCCATAACATGCCCGATGCCGTAAATCCCACTCGATGCCCCCCTGAGAATGATTTCCACCTCCTTCAGCACCTCCTCGACATTGTCCCCCTGCCACGCCCTTGCCGTCGCCAAAAGCACGGCGGTGACACGCGATGGCGGGAGGCCTTTCCGCTCTATTTCCTGAAGAAAGAACTTTGTTCTCTCGACGTCTCCAGCATATGCCCACGTGCTTGCAAGAGTCACATAAGTGGATGTATCAGGTTCCACCCCGTTCCCCTTCATTTCATCGACGTACTTCATAAACGCCAATGCTTTTGACTTCCTGTCAGCAGCTCTACCCCACACCACGTGCGCGCGACGTAATAAGCGGATGAGCAAGTTCCAGTCGTTCACTGTCAATCCTTGAAGCTGACGAGACCGCTGCAAATACCGGTACGCGGTATGCGCTTCCTTTGCGTTCCCCACACGAACAGCTCGCCGCAGGTCATCTGGTGTGTAATCTTTGACCATAGCCGAGTCACGACCGCGCAATTCCTTGCTGTAGCGTGGTCGCGGATATTGCTCTCTTGGTGGTACGACTGGTCGCGAGTCGGCACCATCGCCGGACTCTGTAGAGAACAGTCGGGAAGGAGCTACTGCCGCGCATTTGTGGAGACTCTTCGCGAGGGAATACCGTTGACTTTTACGGACAATGGTTGCCCCCTCTACCCCCAGAAGACGGATTTGGTTGCTCATTCTTCTTGCCGATTGAATTTACAAACGAGACAGCCAGAAACGTGTTGGATACCAGACAGCTTATTCTGATGATAGCATTCTTCCATTCAACGCTCATTCA
Organism: Borealophlyctis nickersoniae; assembly: GCA_027604605.1. NCBI lineage: Eukaryota > Fungi > Chytridiomycota > Chytridiomycetes > Rhizophlyctidales > Borealophlyctidaceae > Borealophlyctis > Borealophlyctis nickersoniae. Next base: position 11,766 of record JADGKA010000270.1, read on the forward strand.
ATGCTTATTGAAGTGCTGGACGTAGCGGCGTTGAACGCTAGTATTGTGGGGAGCTTGCATTGTCTGTGTGAGTATGAAAAGGATATGAACGTTGTGTGTGAAGAATAGATCAGTTTCCACAAAAACGCCTGAGAACTGCGCGCGCAATCCCACGCGAACATCCGAAATTGTTTTCTTTTTTCTGGTTTTCCATGTATCTCAATGAGCCGACGCTCCATTAGCGCGACTTGGCCCCCTCAATAACAATCTCTCTTTACCCCATGCCAACATGCCAACAAACCAGCAAAAAAAGGTTTGAGGACATGATCCATCGAGGGATGGTGTTTGGAAACCGCATCAGGTGTTTGTCTCGGTATACTCAATCAATCACAAATCAAGCAAACAGCCAACCCAACGCTAAAAGATTTCAGACCATCCCACGGAATATTTTTATCATAAGCCCAGTCGTATACTTTGATCTTTTCACGCCATTTTCTGTGTGGCAAAGTTTTCCGTCGCGGCGGCTGTTTTTTGTGCAGCACTCGCGCTGTCCCCACATGACAAGCGGTAATGGTTTGTTGATGCTCTTTGCGGGTCGCCCAAGATGAGGAACCCGCTTGGAGCCACATTACACTGGAAAAGCGAAACATGCCCTTTACAAGCAGCAGCATTGCGACGTATCAACGACTTCCCCATTGACCTACAAGTCTATGGGAGAAAGTCGCAATGGGAGAGCGAATTGGTATATTTAGACCTCAACCGCTTATTATGATGAGAGGCGTGATTGATTGAGAAACCGGGTTTAATTTTTTTGGGTTGCGTGATAAGTAGGCGAGAATTGCTCACACTTGGCGCGCGATGGATCCCACTACTTCTTGAAGATGCCGCCGCGGTCGACTTTGCCGGCGGCGGCGACAGGTTACGAGGGATGCACCGGATTCGCCTCCGTTCCTTCGGAACCTGTTCCTGTCTCGCTGCTGGTTGCAGTGCCCTCCGGCGGGAGCGGCGGGGACGTGCCGTTCTGACTGGCAGGACAAGAGACGGTGATTCGCGTCCATATCTACCAATGAGACCCCCAGGGCGAACAGACAAAGAGAAGCGAGTGGGGATGTTTCGGCCGTTGCGATTTCCTCCCCTTCAACATACCATCCGCTCCGGACAAAGTCTTCGTTTGTTGGCGTCCGCTGATACCACCCACGGAGTTTGGCTTCGTCCACCCCCACTATGAAAACTACGAAAGCGGGGACCTTGGTTTCGTCAAGTACTGCGACGACGGGAAACGTAACGCGGAGGGCATGGGCTGCTACAACAAGTACGAAGGCAAAGTGCAAATATCGTGTCCCATTTGACGTACTACGGGTTGCCGGTTTGTGTTTTCGCTTGCGTGTAAACGAAGGGGAAAGTTAGTTGTGTGTGGGGCGCATGGATTGGCTTCTATGTTCTTGTCGGCTCCGGAGCAGCTGGTCTAAGTGGTAGCTTCCTATGGAGAAAAGTGTAGAAAAGCAACAAAGAATTGTTTCTAAGCGGGCTGGTCCCGGCTGCTGTTTATAAGTACCTTCCCTTGTATGTAACTTGCGCGTTGTGTTGGGCACAACCCTTCGTTCTGGTAAGCATTTTCGTCCACACACATTTTTTTCGGGTCAACGTTAACAAGTGGTGGGGCCCTCAAACTAGTCAAGGCTTGGATATGGTCGTTGATACTAACAATGCTTGACCGCCTCAAGATGCGGAAGCCCATTGGAATATGAACGAAATCTCTTCCTGGGGCCGTCGGAGTGATCGTCTACAACATTTGTTTCATTCGCTCCCCGCGAATGCAACAGGTTCATTGCTCGCCGAGCAGAAACGGGACATCTCGAGAACAGATGCGACCGGAATGAGTCACTTTCTGAGAAGAAGCGCGCGCCAAAAAATAGAAGCGATACGGATACAAGATACAACTGGCGTTTGGATAGCCAAGCTCTGTTGCGCACATCTGGCACGGTTGTGGACTCAAGGACAGTGCATTCTCTTCTAGAGCACTCAACCAAAATAATGTAAAGTCAACGTAGAGGCTCTGGATCAAGTTGTAATCTCCGCCCTGTGTAGTGACAATGCCTTTGTACTTCACGTTAGTGAGGTTGCGCGGGGATTGGGTGGGTCCGAAAGGTTTCCACAAAAAAAAGGAAATATGCGTAGAGGTATTTCAATGAATAATGGGTCTTTGGAGACCTCGACATCATAATCACGACTTCCTTGGCACTTTTAAGCGGTAGGGAACAACGACGCTGTACCTTGGTGGATCGCCAAATGGGCGCTGCGGTCAAACTCTCCCCCCAGAGTGGTATTTGACCCACAATCATCCCATTCTCTCTTGTGTTAGTACTTTTGAATACGTATGCAGAAGTTTATATAGCACCAGTAAAAGAGATGATACGGCACGGCGGGTGCAGTAGGTGGGAGGCGAATCACCTCCTGTTCCCATGTTATACAACAACCGTCTTTGGACACAGACTTTCCCAGTATCAGCGGACCGTGGCTGCTCAAAGGCCGCACCGCTCATGTGCTCTGCCCTGGAAAAGTAAAATCGCCAACTTGTTTGAGCACGAGTTTGCAAATTGGTCGAAGGAGCATGAACCCAGCATCTATCCAACATTTAGGCAGCTGGTAATTCTTCGCTTTGTTGCAGGTCTGTTAGAAGCCTCGTTATCTTCACTTCATCATAACAGAAAATTCTGCTATTTTTTTGGATTTGCTGGAACTCGGAGACCAAAAAAAAGCGCCAAAGTACCGCCCTTGAGAAGACGAGCCGCCGGCGCAGTCCACTTCCAGAAACCCAGACCCCCGATGTACTTTGCATAACACTCGCGTTGCGTTGCTGAAGGTCTTTGCCATATCCAATTTGCTGTTATTCATCACAGGGTTATATAAATCCGCATTTTGTGTGAATATTTAAATCAAGAGTCAAAAATTAAATGATCACTTCAGGGGCTTCAGCAGGAACTGCGCTCGCAGTTGCGCAGTCAAACTTCGGGTCTTCAATCTCCACATTAGAAAGTCATGGTAGGTGGGTAGGTGCCTCGTTAATGTTGCCCGAAGGTAAGGGGAAATAAGTGGACACGATGTAGGGGTGGCGCTATGGAACGCCTCGCAATTTGAATACGGCGTTTGACCAAACCCATCACCTGCGCTTTGAATGGGTATCCAGTACAATTGGCCACTTGTCGTAAGCAGCGGTCCTCGAGACTGGGCTGCACAGAGACACTCGGATGATAGAAGAAAAAAGCAGGCAGAACTGCTCTATTACGAGACGAGTTATGGATAGATCAAGTCACGATCAAGCCCATATCCAACTCGAACGCGTTGGTGACGGGTGGAGGCCGGTTCAAATCTTTCGTTTCGCAAATGCCGTTAGCAGATCGCCAAATTTAGCAGTCAAATGCGTGTGAACCGCATCCCATCGTTCGTCGTACAACGACGGAACTGCATTAAACCCCATGTTGGGTGAACTGCGCAGCAGGATCGGTCAAGGGTTCTCAGAGCAGTGTTCAGTGTTCATGTGGTCAAAGTTCTCGTTGGAGTCCACAGACCAAGGACCTTTGAGAGAACCCCGCACTGCCATCAGCCCAACATTTGGTTTGTTTCTGTTTCCACTGAAAGGGTAACCAACCATTGGACCTGGTCGAAACACGCTCTTTCCAAACGAGAAGGAAAAAAATGCAACAGAGCCTAGGGATGCCTCAAGAAGCTGGCACACCAAACAAGTAGCGCAGATACCGAGTAAAGCTACAATTGGCGCTTAGAGTAACAGTTGCGCGCACCAGGAGAGAAGGATCATCACAGGCGTAGCAGTCTGGAGCCACAGCATTTTGCGTCGTGTAAAGGCAGCGCGCCGAACTTGCGGTGGGATCTCCGCAGGTTCTTTTCATCTCAAGAGCTGGCGGGGATTGTGGCTAAACGTTGCGTTGCCCTAATAGAAGAACTTGTGGGCAAAACAGGCAACGTACCGACTACCACGCCGAGAGGCTTTGGATACCTCGACATGTTTGAAACTCTCAATACACGCCATGAAGGAATATGCGAATATGGGTTTTGCCGGACCGCCAAATGTAACCCCCCACAGTCGAGATTGCGACCGGATGGTATTCTGGTATAAGTCGGCAAACGTTTTTTTGTGCTGCCACTCTTGAATTGATGTAGTAGGAGTCTATGTCGGCCGCTTACAAAAAAGGACAATGCTCCGATTGATCCCCATCAAACATCTCCATGCAGGCGCCTTGTTTTACGATTTCACCGCAATAGGTACGGATGCGGACCTTTACCTTTTCGGTGGATGTTGGTCGTCAGATTCCGCTTGGTGTTCCGGTCAGGGTTCTGACAATCACCATTTTTTTCGTTCAACAGGCAAGCACTTCGGAAGCGGTGCTGTGAGGTGGACCCTGTTAAATATGCGTTCAAAATCCCGCGGGCGTTTGGAAGACCCAAATACTTGAGTTAAACATCACTCAATGTCATTTGCCCCCTTTCTCTGGCAATCCGCTTGAATTGGGAGGACCCCGAAAAAAGGAGCCCAACTACATACCACGGTAAGCAATGCCGCCACGCGCAGTTGACCAGTCTGAAAGGTTTTGCCCTTTCACTAATGGTGGGGGCACAATCATCGCTTCGGCCCAATAGTTTGGAAGATTCAACACTTTCATTGATCATACAATGACACAATATCCGCATTTTCTCCACATTTGCTGCGCATATTTGGACCAGGGGAGAAAAAAAAATAACCAACGCCTTCGGGGGCTCGAGCGGGAACTGCGCGGGGAGTGCGCCGTCGCCGTTCCTAAAACATTTAGCTGCTGGGTATAATTTTCCCGCTACAGACAATGAGAGGGGACGGTCGTCTCAATGAACCAGCGTAAAAAAGGGAGGAAAGTGGAACTACCAGCTGGGGACTCCCTGGAGATTTTCGCAGTTTTGAAAGAGCGTTGACGTTTTTGTTACGAATCCAGGCTGTTTGAGTTCGATACCATGTCTTCATCGCAAATACCGTTGCCGCAGAGAAGGGCGTGTGAATCGCACCAATGTTCATCTCTGTTTGCCGGACAACGGCTGACTTAGATTAGACCCAACGTCGGGTGAAGTTTGCGCAGCAGCGGTGCTCGGAAATTCCAGGGCAATGTTCATGCCCTCAATTTGATTAGTCTGTTACGGTTCGTTCTGAAAGGAAAGCTGGATAAGGATCATTTATGAGCCCCCGCCGCCCCCAAGAGCGGAACGTTTCCCCTTGTGTAAAGGGCATAAGTTGCTTGTGCGCGTATTTTGGTCTTTATTTTTTTTCATTATTTGTTGTGACCGAGTATGCTCACGTCGCCAATCAGACACAGGAGTAATGCAACTGGCCGTCACTCTCAATAGCGAGTCATCCTATTAACCGTTTGAAGAATCAACGCATGTTCTATCTTGGGCGGAGGCGGTTATATAGTCTCTGTGAAGACATTTTTTTCCCGTTAACCAAGGTTCTCATATTGCAAACACGAACAAAAAAGGAAATGAAGATGAATTCCCGCACAGTGGTGATCCGACACCAACACCACTGTCCGGGTTGTCCCACATGTTTGCAGTAACTAAATCTCGACAGTTTGGATTAACGAGCGTAACTGCGTGGTGACAATACGCTCTTGCCAAACAGAAGCAAAAAATGATAGCGAAGCCGAAGGAATGCGTCAACACTTGGACGGAATTCAACTCCAGGCACGTATTCTACCGGTTGAGCCACAAAATAACTGCTTTTGAGGGCCAAATTAGCGCAGTTAATGGTACGTTTGGTTTCCCTTAGCATAGTTCACTTGTTGTAAGGTTTGCTTTAATGGGGATAAAAAATTCGAGTTGAACTTGCGCGCGCAGTCCAGTTCTCTTCTTGCCTAGAACGCATCAGCTTGTGCTGATTCGGCTCCGCTGCCACATGAGAGTCCACCGTTGCCGTCAAGGGAAGAGTGAAACTGAGGAATCCGTTCTGCAGTCTATCTGTGCGATATTTCTGTAACGTCATTGACGGTGTTCACTGCGGTTAATGACGGACGAGCAAATGGCGTCGACGGTAACGCAGTATCCGCGCGGTTAAGCGTTTCGCCGACTTGAAGACGGTCAGATGGCTCAAAAAGCATTTCCGCAAAAAAAAGGGAAAACAGCGCGATGGAAGATGGAGGAGATGACCATTTGATATGGCCCCCCATCCTCACAACGACGGCAAAATATGCCTCATTACCTTTGGTGAATACCGGCCAACCCTTAAGGAAAACCCCTTTAGGTTGCGGAAAGGACATTGATACATAAGGAAAGAGCCAGAACTGACATCAAGGCAACGGGCCACATCACAAAGTGGGTTTGCGGTTAAACGTTGCGCATCCTGTACGTGTTCGAAAACAGGTGCTTGATTAATATTATTCCCTGTACGTGTTCGAAAAAAAGGTGCTTGCAAGGTACCATGATTCGCTGGGCCACACTTGGTGGGCAGACAAATTTCATGCTCGCTGATGTTGAGTAATGATTTGCGAGCCATGCAGGGTTCTTACACGTTCGGTGTAAGGACCGACATGTAAAAGCGAAAAAGCAAGGGCGCCCCGAAAAAATGGATTGCACCGAGAATGAAAATTACCGAACAAGATTCGGCTGAGAAATGAGACGGCGTGTGTCCGCGAAACGAAGCAGGAGCTATTCCCAGTACTCTATGTTTGGCAATAGGTTGTGGTTTAAAATCGTCCAACCATAAGTCCTTGATCGAACCCGCCAGAATGAAAAAAAAACCAATATCAATCATAACTGCGGAAGTCGCGCGCAGTTCCGGATTGAAATCACGCTAACGCAATCGCTAGGGCAGTCTTTCTGCTTTCGTGCAAATGGTGTGGGGCAGAGACAATACGGCTCGTTTGGTCGATTTGTGGAGTATTCTATACACATGTGGAGGGGCAGAATATGCGAGTTTTAAGCCGGTTGCTACCAAACTTCCGGGGAAGCGCCGGACAACCTGGTCTGTCCCCACTATTCGTCAATAACGCGTGTGTATTGGCTTCTTTTATCTTTTGGAAACCCCGACTTTGGACCAACCCGCGAACACAGAGTGGAAAAAGGAGCGGTCCAAGGCTCTCAAAATTGGGATTTGCGTTCCTGGAACGGATTCTTCCAGTTTCCCGGGAATCAGTAGCCGAGCCGGATTGTGTTCAACGTTGGAACGCATAAACTGCGGTGGTCATTGCAACAAAGTAAACACCGACCCAAATAAATTCCCAAAAAAGTCTCATCCGGCATCCAGAGTCGATTCACCACTGACCCGATGGGCCCCGCAGGGACCGAAGCGGCGTGTGCGCGCAGTCGGTCGTCTGGCGGTATCCAACCTGAACACAGTTAATATTCCGGAAAGGGTGAATCACCTACGCCCAACCCGGCACTCTTTGGTCCTCCCCACCTCTAAACAGAAAAGACAAAAAAAGGATGGGCATTGACGGATTGCGTACCCACTGTTTGAACGATATTCTCGGACTCTGTGAATGATTTTGGCTGATCAAGAAGAATGTGTTTCGGAACGATGTCCAGCCCCAGTCTTTGTCAACCTCTCCTGTGCGCTTTTTTGAAACGGATGTGAGAGCCATGATTTGCGATTTATATGCGGCGCATGCCACGAACTAATACTGGTGTATCGTGAACCCTGGCCGGTCTTTCAACGAAAGATGCTCCTTTAACTCCGCGAGCCTGGCTTCCTTTTTTATCTTGGCTACCACAATTGGCTAACCCTTTCTGCGGTTTAACAGACACCACCCATGCGCAGCGCACAAAAACATGTCCCGCTGAAGGGACGCACCGTTCCCCGCTTTGTAGGCGGGCACCGTTCTCTGCAGTCCACAATCTACGAGGAATGAGTCCCGTCCAACTCGTGCGCCACTTTTTCCTGCCCACTCCATTAATTCAGATAATTAATTCATTTAAAGAGATGCGCTGGTACTTTCACGGTTTAATCCTGTGAACCTACCCTAATACATGCGAAAGGTGGACCCGCGGTTGGGTCAACGGAAACTACATCCCCCGCACTTAATAACCCTTCTCACTATCGCGCTTATTTTTTTGGCGCGCCGTGGCCGTGGCCACGCCCACCCGGAACCACTTTCATCCTGTTACCAACCTTGGTACGCTTGCATCCCGCATCCTGAGTTAATTTCCAGCAGAGGAAAAAAAGGAATAATGATGCGCATCATATTTGGCATGAATCCACGAGGTGGATAATGTTCCCGCTTGGTGTTTTGTGGTCCTGCAGTTGATTAAGCCCGCTATTGGCGGTTCTTTTGGTGCCATGGCCGCCCATAACCACATTCATCGTCTTACCGAACGGTCCGGCGTTGTGCGTGAAATTCTAGCGGGGGAAAAATGATTGCCGAGCGTCAGAATATGGCGCGCCATCCACAAGGATGGATAACGTTCCGAAGGAGCAGTAGGCACCGTGTGACGAACACCGTGTACTATCTGTTAACCATTAGTAAGTCATGATACAGCTGAGGGTTTCATCGGTATCCCATTTGTGGGTATCCTGACTCGCAATAGATGTACCCGCAATACTGGCTTGTCTAACTCCGAAAAAAGCTCCGAACCGGCATTCACATCCGATTCATTTGAACCGATGGGGTTTCCCCCACAGGTACTGAAGCGGTGTGCGCAGTCTGTGTCTGGGGATATCCAGCCTGCTTGGGAGCCAAGCACCTCGCACTGTTCTGCCGCGGTGCTTTCCTTTGCAAACTTCACGACACTCCAGGTATTTGGCCCTGTACCCTTGTCCGTTGATTCGGAGTAGGACACAACGGAAAAAAGGAGTACAGAGCTGAGCACTACGCGTGGTAAAGACAGGGGAATGCTGCGTAAACCTCCCATCAGCCTATTGTGCCTTTGACTGGAGAACAAAGACGGGGTTGTCACCATGTATTGGTCCAATTAAGGCCGATTTCTCCGGCATGGAGGTTGTAACATCGCAAACCGTTGATCAGATCGCATCACTCAGGCCCGAGTGCGCAGCTGGGTAGGAGATAATAGCAACGAAATATTGGTGTAATATACGCATCCCGTCGGGACCCTTCCTTTCCTACCAAAAGCCGCTGATGCTAAGTGCTGCTAAGTGCACCTGTACTGTTGCAGTATCGGCAAAAAAACACGGATGTCAGTGGAGTATCGAAAGAATGCAAGGAGCGAGACTAGCAAACTTTCCAAACACATTGACTTGGCCATAACTCACCCTGTAAAGGTTGTTTGCGAATGGAAGGGGAGGGTCAACGCCCAATTCCCGGTGTGGTTTAGAGATTGTGATCTGCATACCCCTGAAGGAAACGGTCCTCCTAACCAATGCTGGGAGGAAAAAGAAACGTCCGTACCTGTAGTGGAGTTGAGTTGATGCTGCGTTCCCACATAAGTTTGCGCCATCGCACATTCAAGCCTGACTGCGCGCGCGGTAGAGATTGCAAAATATGGCGGGGATGTGGTGGCGCAACTTTACTACAGACGCTTCACCTGTTTCTGTGCCGTTCGACGTGCGGTACCGCGTGGCCACTCCAGAATGACGGAACTGAAATGTTGTTAAATAGAGCGGCTTACGTCTTTTGGCAGGGCAAAGTCGTGTCGCCAAACCAAACGAAGAGCCTTTTTTTGGTTTGCTCCCAAAGATGATGCAAAGCGGGGGGGAAGGGACCAGGAAGGGAAGTTGGTACCAATGCCATCCAAGCAAACTCTTCACGTGGCAAGATGAACGACCCAAACCGCTCCATTCGCACCTTAGTTTTTTTATTCGACCTTAACGTGTTTTCAATTGGGGAAGGGAAGGAAAAGTATGCGCAAGCAGGGACCTGCTCAAAAACGTAAAGAAAGAACGAGCGTGTGCATGATGTTCAAGGATTTGGATCAACGTGCCTGCATCTAAGGTTGACCAGACCCGTTCCGTTGCGCTGTATGTCATCCTCGCGGCGTTTCTGACAGCGATGCATCTGGCTTGGGTAGGTTGGGCGAAAAAAAGTTGTCCTAAACGAGAGGGAGGATTCTCCGGACGTCGATGCCTGTCCCATTGACAGGACGGCATGACGTGTCTTGATTACTTTTGTGTTCGACCACACAATCGGTGGGTACTTTTTGAAGAATCAGAGTACATGCGAAGCACAGGAAAAAAAAGTCGAGGTCAAAACACTTGTCCCACTGTGGGCATGGAAGCTTCCTCCGCTATCCACAACGCACGGGTGTGCGAGTTCTATCTAGCGTCCATACGCCGCAGAATAAATGAGTGGATCAATAATACCATGAAGATACGTAAAGCTTACCTCCTTTATCAAAAGCGGACAATTATTGTGAGCACTGGACCCGCAGCGGGCGACCTCGCACACTGGGTCCGCAGTCGACCGTATTTGGTATTCGTTGGCTTTTTTTGGTGTGCCGTGGCCATAACCATTCCCATTCACATTGAGAACCTCCACTATGCACCGGTGTTAGGATACTGCGTGAACGGCGATGTGTCCCATGTCAAAATGAAGTGCCGGATACTCCTTGCGTTGAGACGCGCAGTTAGGTGTTTTATCGGTATCCCGTCAGTTCCCAAGCGACAAAAGCCGAATGATGATCCTAGTTGCAGGTAAATAATACATTGGATGGGAGCGTGTGTCCTGTCCAATGTCGGTGGAATTGGGGTACTGCGTGAACGATGATGTGTCCTATTGAAATAGCCGAAGAGTGGTGCAGCTGAGAAATCATGTGGACTCCTTGCGTGCGTAGTTGGCTGTTTTCACCGGTATCCCACTCATAGGTATGCTCGATGTGCAATAGAACCACACGGCTTAGTCAGTCCATATATTCGGAGTACGTTTCCAGCTTTCTATGCTGAAAATGAGCACATGGGTGTATCATTGCCGACTACTTTTTTGCGCTCAGTTGACTTTCCGGGAAAAACAAGACGGCGCGCGCAGTCGAGTGTGCCGCGTCTCGATTAGTCCATCTACGGTACTTATCCAGCTTCTATGCTGTAAATGAGCAAATGGGTGAAACATGCGTGAAACATTGCCGACTCTTTTTTGGCGTTCAGTTTCTTTATTTGCAAAAGAGAACATAAAATCCATGCAAATGTCGTTGGTCTCGTCGTGACACTTACGGTATCTCATGCCTTTTCATCCAAACAGATCCGTAATTATCAAGAAGGGTTTTGTGCAAGACTCTCGTGAGCGCAATCCTCATCCTTAATCGTTTTCTGTCGGTTACTTTTTCGGCAGCTGCGTCGCATCAAAGTTCCGATTTAATGCTGCCGGGTGGCATGGATACTTTCGCTCTCCCGCAGTACACTGCTACAGACGATGCATCGTCCGCCTTGACTGCACCATACAAAACGCGGTTCCGCATCAGAACCCTCTAGTGACTGGATGCAAGAGGCACGTCTTGCTCCAAGTACTACATCAAAATTTGAATTCTTTTTTTCTGTTCAGACGGTAGAGCCAAAACACTTTTTAACAGAGGTTTCCCACTCTTGCTTGGAAGTAAGCAAAACAGGACCAAAAAAACCTTAAAGACCGCTGACGAACGCCGGGTTTGGTGCGGTCACCCAACACCCAGTTTAGTTAGTGACCGCATCTACACACTCTATCGTACACAGGGGTGCTACAAATTTTCCCCCTTGCGCGGCTGCGTGTCGGTTAGCATGAATACTTTTTACTCTCCCGCACTGTTATGAATCATAATGCACTACTACGCAACATACGAACCGGGATGCAAGCGGGGTGTCTTGCTCCAAGTAATGCCTCGAGATAATGTCTTCATAAACTGTTTTTTCTGACGGTGGAGAGGAAATGTGTCGCCCGAATCTTTTCTAAAACTCCTTTTATTTTCGAATAATGAGCAAACGAGTTTTTCGGGACAAAAAAAGGTGAATCAAGACAGGCACCGGATTTGGAGAAATGAACCGTTCCCGCCCACCGCCCGGTTTTACCACCGCATCTAATCGCTCTGTGGTACACAGACACTATTGATGGAGTGTACACCTTGCGAGCGTCAAATGGCGCTTTTGTGTTGAAATAGGGAAACGTTCCGCAAAAAGATACAATCAAGGCAACCTATGGAGTGGTACACCGTATGTTTGTGTCCCCACCCAAGAATCGCGTGCGTATACTGTACGTTGATACGCGGAGGTTCATTTCATTAAGACAGCGTTTGGAAGTAAGAATTGACGGAATGTGGACCGTTACTTTTGAGGTGCCCCATCCGCAAATGATAAACGATAGTCCGGAAAGAAGTAAAAAAAAAATGATGAGGGGCGAACATTGACGCATTGCGGAATACCGGGGAGCGGAAAACCAAACCGTATCCGCCCACAATTGCATTTCGCTTGTTATTTTGATTGCGGGAGGTTATCCCGTTCCTGTTGGCTGCAGGAAGGACCATGCGGGAGGCGCGGGAAAAAAAGAGGGCTCGAAGACACAAAGACGACAGCGGAGTTTGAACCTCTTCCGTTTCGCTTCTGATATGTTTTGCGCTTGGTTCTTTCGGTGATCAATCCTGGTGTGGGGTGTTAGATGTCAACCGTCGTTTATGGTTGAAGTCGCAAAAAGGTTCCCATGGGGAGAAGAGGGCTGCGGTGTCGTAGGAAGGGCCAAGACCGGCTGGGCGAAGCAGCACGGCGGTTTGAGTCGGGGAGGACAGGGCAGGTACACTCTACGTTGTGTCCCCACACCGCGTTGCCGGCGTGTTTAGTTTGTACCTTGATACAGGGGGAGTCGATTAACGCGGCGTTTGAAAGAAAGCCGCACGATAAAAACAGAATTCGGGAATGGTGAAAAAAAGGCGCGGGTTTGTCGTGTACGGCAGATTGGAAACTGGCCGGTGTTCGCCCAAGACTGTCTTGGCCGCATACTGGCCTACGCGATCCCTAACATGGTTACAAATGCACTGCGGGCAATGAGGCAGGTAAAAAAGTGCGAGATTGCACTCTCCGTATGGCGGGTGGTACAGATATTGTAACCGTACTCGGCAGGCTGAAACGAAGAATGGGCGGTGCCCATGCAATGCTACCGAGAGCCTATGTTTACGGTTACGCGATGTTCCCCAAACTCCGCAGGGGTTTCTCAGTCCTCTCCTCCGCCTGGGGCAGGTATAAAAAATTAATACCTGGCCGCCGACGAATCAGCACAAGCCTCACGAGGAAGTGAACCCGCGCCCGTAGTCATCATTGCCTCTGTTGAGGGATGTAAGCTGATCGGTGGGTGGGGGGGGCAATAAGCGTCAACTCAGTTTTCATGTCTAGGCAAGCAGGTGGTGAATGCCACAAACAAGAAGACGGAATCTTAAAACTGCGCGCGTAGTCGTTATCGCATCTGAGGGAAATGCACGGCCGGATAAGGGAAACACAATGTGCCCCATTCTTTCGGCGCCCAGGCAACGTAGGTGAGAAATTCCACAAACAAGAAGACTAAAGTCCGCCCAGTTTGCCCAAAAAAATGGAACAGGGTCTGAATGGGAAATATCTATATGTGGGTAGAAGGCGGAACTCCCCAAACTCCCGCAATTCTGATTTGCGTGGGAGTAATGCCCTGGTTGACGGACTAGATATGTGGAGTATCCGTGGAGATTCGAAAAAGGAACCGGAACCAGTCAAAAAATTGATTGACTACCAGAGAAGGTATTCCACGGGGTTTCGATCGACGATATCCCCCGCGAAACCCTGCGTAAATCACACAGGCTCTCATAGTAAAGACGTAGTGTGGCCAAACGGTGCTGGAATCAATCCCGAAGATGGAACCCTGCAGTATGCCCCAAAAAAAAGAAATCAGAACAAGGAAGCCGAAGAAGGGCGGGAAATCTGCCGTAGCAAGTAACCACGCGACTCTGCGTCAGTGAGCCCTATGTGGAATATCCATGGAGAACCCAAAAAGACCGACCAGAAATTTGATTCACTACACGGAAAGGCACTCCATGGGGCTTCGGTCGACTGAGGATCCCCAGCGAAACCATGCGTACGTCCCAGGGTTTGGTAATAAAGACGTGGTGTGGAACAACAATGCTGGAACTTAATCCTCAGCAACCACGCAGTCCGCCAAAAAAAAACAAGAAGCAGCAACAAAGCTTAGGCAGGACGGGAACTCTGCCGCATATAACCCCGCGAAATCTGTCAACCAAGTTTCCCCGATTGGAGATGTTGAGTATCCATCTTTGGAACCCAATAGAATCGGAAACGGCCAAAAAAAAACCATCGAGTGCTAGTGAAAAGCATTCGGATCGACCATTTGTACAGATGTATTATAAAAATAAAGATGAAACTTAATCCATCCCGCCGCGCACAGGCACAAAACAACCACGTACCGCACCAAACCCTCGGCTACCGGGATGTCAGAGCGGAAGCAACCTTCCGATCCCCTTTGAGACTCTCCCATCCTCGAATACCCACGTTCTGACACGCCTGTTTTCCATATCCAGGCAACGTAAATGGTGAGTACCACAACCAAGAAGACCGAAACCTGCCCGGCCTGCCAAAAAAGAAAAAAACCTCTGATGTTGGTTAACATGTTGTTCACCGGGGTAGAAGAGAGAAATACCCTATGCCCTCGCGATAATGGTTTCCGTGGGAGTAATGCCCTGTTTCGCCGATTGGAGATGTGGAGTATCCATTGATTAAGAAACGAAAACGGACTCGGAACCGGCCAAAAAGTTCATTGAGGGCATCACGCGCACTCCCCGGGGTTTCGGTCGACGAATATCCCCCGGGACAACGCGTTCCGTAGTAAAGGATGTGCCAAATCGTGCTGGAACTCAATCCGGGCCAGCCGGATGGGAACAAAAGGACTCGTCCCACCGTACCGAAAACATTACCCGCCATATGACAAGCTGCTCAACCCTCGCTCGCGGAGAGGAAAGGAGCGAAGGAAATAGGTAGTTGGGTTGTAGAGTCGCGCGGCTCCAAGTTCACCAATTACGTTGCAAAACTTTCCTTCTTTTTTGATCTTCTCCACACGCGCGCGGCCCGCCCGAAGTACCACAAAAAATGTCGGGGACGGATTTGAACTCCCCCCGAAACGCTTTTGCGGGGGCTGGGTAGATACCCTGTAACTGCGCAATGGCGTCCGCTGTTTCGAACATACCTACAAAAAAAACAGGGGCAACTACAACTATGCCTGACACCAAAACCGCAAGGATTCGAACCTTCGCTTTCCTTTTATTATATATCTGCGTATATTCATAAACTCCACCAGTTACAAGTTACTTTCCCTACATTTTTTCCTACAGTAAACCACCCTCTCTCCTTTTCCGCATTTTCCGTCGCACATTAATAACAACCCCCATTAATATTCCCATAGCACTAAAAAAAACCTACAAACTTCAAGCGTAGCATTGGTTCAGAGGCACGCAACAGCGCCCTTAGCATTCAAAGGACAATTCCACGGCACGGTACGGTCAGGTACAGCCGAGAGTTTCATCACTGCTCTGATCACCGCTACAAAACCCACACCATCATTAAAAAAACAACACAGACAAGAAACGCAAGGACGCGTCGCTTCGCTCCACTTACCAGCAATCCCAACCCCCGCAATCCCCCCACTCGCCACACTCACCCTATACTTC
>JADGKA010000271.1:0-27303 GCA_027604605.1 Borealophlyctis nickersoniae
GGGGCATGGGGGGTAGATGCGAATAGGCGGTGGGACTGGTTCCCTCCCTCGATTTTCGAAAATATAAAAGCCTACGTTTTGCAGAAACCGAATCACCCCATGTCCCTTTTCTGAAGACCCGAGCCGAGTCTAGTTCACTTGGTTTGTTAGCTTCGGTTCCGCCCCATTATGTTCGTCCCTTTGACGTTACTGGGTCCAAGTGAACCACCCTCTCAAACGTTGTTGGCCACTGATGTTCCTCCTTGTGTGGTGCCCTTTTTTTCCTTGGTCCCGCCATTCGATCCACGACTTTTTCAGACAAATGTGACCTCCCGCGTAATTCTTCTCCTAATGTCGCCGAAGTCGGGCCTCATCTTTGCGACGAAACCGTAAACAGCGACTCCAAAAAAAAATACGTGATATGGTTCCGTAGCATGACTGCGCAGGTGGTTCGGCGCAGCTCACTCAGTGGAGAGAACAAACAAACGGCGTCAAACCCGATATTGGACCTAATGTATTGTGTGCGGATTGAAAAGAATAACGCCTGGGAGAAGGGAAACGGCAGACCCCAAACAAAAAAACGAGGCGTGGATGAGGTACGGGTTGACGTGTCGGTTTCAAGCCAACACACACTCACATTTGAAGTTTGACCGCCACCATCTTTTACTCGAGTTCCGCACCCGGGTCGAACACCTATGAGTGAATACACGTCTTCAAGGCGCATAACAGCAGCATACTTTGTCCAAAACCGTGCTCGTTAGCATATCTCTATGTTTTGATGGAACTTTCAGCAATCCCTCGTGTGGAACCTCAACCTGCGCGTACTTCAAGCCTGCCCGCCGTGAAATGATTTGCCCACCCAGTTCAGCAACGATACTTATTCCGCTCTTGCACCAAAGCAGAGTACGACCCCGGACAATTGATAGACCCCGCGTTCATTGACCGTGTTTCGAGGCGGAGTAGCCGGATCGTAGGCATTTGGTTTCCTTTTTTTGGGTTGCGGGACACAGCGAACGTTTCGCAGCAGTCTATTTGCTTTGTCAGATTCTCATCACGCTATCGTCTAGGCTATTTAGTCCACGTACCTTGACAGAGGTCCACCATACAGTCCAGTCTGTTTCCTTTGGTCAGGCTTCGATACATTTCATTTCGCCAGTGGCTGGAGTACGACACGCGCAGCGGGCACATGATACAATCCCCGTGTTCATTTACCGTGTTTCGAGGGGGAAATCTTTCATGGATTCTTGTTTTTTTGGGTTGCGCGACGCAACAAGAGTTTCAAACAACCTGGTCCAGTCCTGATCCTGTATTTCGGCAATGCAGAGTACGACACGCGCAGCGGACGAATGATACTTGAACGTCATTTACCGTGTTCAGGCGGGAATGTAGGGAATTGGTTTACGTTTTTTTTGGGTTGCGAGATGCAACAACGTTTCGAAGCAGTCTGTTTTCTATTGCTACATATGCTCGCACTGATACTCTATCAGCTCTGTCGTAAATGCACAGTACGACAACCTCGGCGGAGAAATCCGGACAACGCCTCCCCTGTTCATTCACTGCATTCCTACCAATACTCTTAGAGTCTGGGCTCAGTCTCCGTCTCCCGACATCTGAACGACGCCCCCCGCCCCAAAAACAGGCTGGTTTGAAAGGATGTCTGGGAAGGACCGCATGCGGCGTCCACGCAATGGGCCCTTAGTCGTAGTCAGGGCATAGATTTCTCTTGCGGTTTGACGGACATTGAATCAGAGGCAGGATCAGTTGATAGGTGGGGCCAAGCTGTCCACACGTGGTATTTACCTTGGCTGGGACCAGTCTTCGTTTCCGCATGCGAACACCCGGAAAAAAAAGGCTCGCGTGAAAGCACATCTATCAGACCCCATGAGCGTTCCAACGCGATTGACCATAGTCGTGGCCTCGAAGTTCTTATGTGGTTTGATGGACGTTGAACTAGAGGCCTACATAGCTGATATATGTTCTCAACTTGTCAACGTGGTATTTACATTCATTTTGGGCTCCTCTGACCACGTTGATGCACTACCATCCACTCCGGTCCTTCCCCAGATTTTTCATTTCTTTTTTTGAGAGTAGGGATTTGCGGGCGTCCTCATGAAGATCGCAGGAGGAAAAAAATGAGTCCGCTACACCCATACTCAAAGGACGGTCTACAAAACCCTGCCAGTGCCTCCATCCGCTTCGCTGCCATGGGTATTTAACCCAGAAGCATTCCATGTCGTCCCATCCGTCGCTTGCTTTTGGCAGGGATTGCCATATTGACCAATCCTGTTACAGTCTACCAGTTTCGTTTTCGCACAAGCGAAACACCCAAAAAAGGCTCGCTTAAATGCACATCTATCTGTCACCAGACCCCATGCGCCGTCCAACGCAAGGCCATGAACGGTAGCCATGGGCCTCGAGTTCTGATGATGCCTTGGCGGACATTAGATACGGAGGACGCACAGTTGATACATGTTGTCAACTTGTCAACCGTAGTATTTGCATTCATTTCGGACTTACCTCTGACGCACGTTGGTCCACTGCCATCCACTCCGTTCCTTCTCTAATCCGGTCCAGCTGTATTTTTTCTTCGTGACTGGGGTTGGCCGACGTCCTGACGCAAAGGTCACAAGGAAAAAAAAACAACTTCGGATACGACCCGACTCAATGGACGGTCTACAAAACCGTAGCCAATTGACGACGATAATTCCCACAATAATTCCCATTCACATGCGGATATCGGATGTGGCCGTTCCATGTATATTGTCTACCCATTAGTGATGGTTGTCAGCACGCCTGAAAAAAAATGTTGCTACAAAGGGGAATTATCGGATCGGTCCACACGCGAATGAACGCCGGGGTGGACCACATGACCGGCAGAAGGGGGACACAGTACGCCTTCAACCATGTTGGGCACACGTTTGGTATCAGAGGTCAATTTATGACTGCGGACGTTCCGTATAGGGGGGTTCAACATATCTGCGAACGGTTAACAGCGTGCCTAAAAAAACTTTGCCATCAGTCTCCGAACGGTCCACATGCGAACGAACGCTGCGGTGGACCAAATGACCGGCAGAAGTAGAACAATGGCGAGCCAGTAAGTTGTTAAACGCGATGGGCCTATTCGCTCACACACGGCGTCCGTAGGGGTTTTACCGCCACTCCATCTACAAGGCACCGCCGAAGCGGTTGATCTATTGTGGACCATGGTATTCACATTGTGATTCGGAGGCCATTTACCTTTAAGCACAGGGAAGCGGTCAGCACATCGAGCGTTTAACTCGAGCTGCAGAACGCTTCCTTGTGCTTAAAGGTATATGACCTATATCTTTGTCAGGTAGTCGGCGTGCACAAAAAAAAAAACAATGCGCCAACAAATGATATCGAACTTTCACGCGTTTTTTCGTGTGAGTTCACATTCTGAGGCCATTGAGCTCCACAGTGTGAGCGGTCCGTTGTCCTTTCGCTGGCCAGTCCTCTCTCGAACGCAAAGCATCTCGCCTTTAAACATTTGGATACCCTTGGCGGACCCTAGCCATAGGGACGCTTTTGCGTGATAGAGTGGATCCAATAACACCGTACTCAATGGACGGTCTTCAAACCCGTCCTAGTTGACGATACCTCCCCAGAAGTATTCCCATTCCCATCTAGGTGGGCCTTTCGAGACATCAAGTCGAAACATTGACAGAGCTCCTGAAACGGGATGGGCTCCCATGCAAGGCGTTCATAAGGGTTTTACGCGCCACTGGCCTGGCAACCCGTTTGGATGTTCTTCTTGAAGAGGAATACCTGAACGAAATGACAGAGGGGTCACGTAGAGCACTTGACTCGAGGTGCAGAACGCTTCCAATGCATTTACGAAGGTAGTCGGCGCGTCTGAAAAAAAGTTGTCGATGACGCCCCGGAATGAGCCGAACAGTCCAAATATGAATGACCGCCGGATGGCCCAAGGGACCTGCGCAGAAATGCGTTACTTCCGGGTCACTTTCCCCTCACGCACGGGCGTAGCAATTTACCGTTCCTCCTCCCACAAGCACCGCCGAAGCCGGTGATACCCTTCGCGGTCCCTGTGCGTTGATTCGTACCTCCAATCCCGTCCAGCCAATCTTGCTTCTGGCCCACGAACGGAACTGGACAAAGGGAATTCTTAATCATGCTCATGTTTTATCTTGATGAGAATACCCGAATGACATGATATCAGGATCAAACCATACATCCAGCGTTTCACTTCGGGGTGCCGGATGTGACGTCCCCGTGTGATTATACACAATACATGGTTCTCTTTGTAAGGCTGTCGAGGTGTCGATAAAAAAAACACAATTCCATTCAACAAACCGAGATTGAACTTTCACACGTTTTTGTGTGACAGCCCACGTCCCGTACGAATGCACGAGGGCTATGGAGCAGGAAAAGGATATCCGCTTTCACCTGCCACCTTTTGGTTAACCAGCAGACTACCGGCAAGGCGACAAACTGTCAAATTAAGAGACATGCCACGCAGCCGCATCTAATTACTGTGATCCAACCATAGGCTGGGACCCATGCCCAGGTGAGCAGCCGCGTGTTTTTTTCGCTGGCTTGCAACAGATTCGGTTGCATCCTGCCTTCCCCGTACCCAACTGCGTTTGGATACCCTAGCCTGCGCGCGGGCAGGGGGCTTCTGCTGCACACCAGATGGCGAATACGAGCCAGCTCATGGAACCCCGCAAACTCGTCAACACAAGTGGCGGTCACTCAATGTGGGGTGCAGATGGTACATCTTGTCCATATTGCTACTGGTTTGGGCACGCCCCCCTTCCAGTACACTGGAGGCCTTCGACATCATGAATACTAGCCTTTATTCCCCTGAGTTTCAGCAACCGTCTACAAACCGAGGTTTGCCAAAAAAAAAACATCAGCTCAATCCGTAAACCGTGCCCAAGGGATGAACTCCCCATTCATGGTTCAAAGCTGGCTCTGCGACTGCCCTCAACGTTCTTGATGAAGCAAGGAGGCAAGTCTGGTCTATCCCCATTTTCGTTCGAGGAGCAAAATACCAGCAAAAAGCCGTGGCATCGAAATACTGCAATCCAAGCATAGCCGTGTGGCGGGAACCCATCCCGCACCATGCCTACATTGTGACGGGATGCAGCCTCCTTTCCGGGACTCCAATTGCATTTGGATACCCTCGCCTGCGCAATTACGCTAGATGTGGGGTCATGGCCACATGAAGTGCAGCAGTCGGGTGATATTTGATTCTCCAAAATGTGAGGCGCTTTACCCTTTGTAAACCCCCCATCACAAAAAGTCTTTGGCGAGATTAGATACCCTTGCCCCGTTACCCACATGAAGGCTCCGGAATCCCCACAGTTGCTGGGCTCTGCTACAAAACCTTTTTTCTTGTTTTCCGGATAAGCATTTGAGCGCTGGCGCGTCAGAGACGCATATGGTTCTTCCGAAGAATGCCACGTAATAGTGAATGGAGGGGAAAAAACGTGTCGTGGGGGAAGACACGGAGGACCGGTCACTTCGGAGGACCGGTCACTTGAGGTACCAGTCAACCAAGGCAGAGGGGTGAACGGCACTCAGTGGACGATCGTTTCAAAGAGCCTATGTACCTCAAAAGGCACCTCCTTTCCGAGTCCTCATTGCTAGGAACAACACCGAGCTTGCACAGCGTGTACTTGACGGGTCAGTTCAAGCTATTTGGTCGTTCAATGGGATTCCAAAGTGGTCAAACGCCCCTCAGGGCAACTTCCTAATTTGGTGTCTCTTTAGGCTCCAAACCTTGGTATTTATAATCATCGGGGAATACCTTTTTTCCCCCCAAGAAGTATTTTGAACTGGTCAAATGAAAAGGCGTACTTGATGGTTCAGGCGAAGTCATTTGGTTACTGTGTCCTGGACTGAAATGCACATGTATATGTACGCAGCTCCGCACTGGCAATGTCTGGTGTCTCTTCAGGCTCCAAACTTAATGGCAGAAGATGACTAACGATTTTTTTCCCAAGAGGGATTTTGGGTACCGCTGATATGACATTAGTTGTTGAGTGCGCTTTGGAGTGTTCCGTTACAATCGCAATAGTTAACGGAGAACGCGTTCAAAACAAGGGAGGGCACAGAAATTATCAGTAGAGCAGGCTGAAACGTGGCTGTGGTGCATGGTTGTTCCTTAGGTTATCCCTGCACATGCAGGCCGCAATCTAAGAGCAAGTGGGGGAGTCAGGGGCGGCATTCCCGTTCACGCCAAAAAAAACCGCACAGTTGCCGCCTAATTGGGGAGCGGGAAGCGACTTCTCCCACCGACCAACACTTCCCTTTTGAAAAGTGCGCTTCGTTTACGCGATATCATTTGCATTTGACTCGCTACAGAGCGTTGCTATAATTCGTCCTCTTGCAAGGCTTGCTACAAAATTAAGTGAGGCCTGGTGCCTTTAGCAAGGAATGCTTCCATTGTTTTCGGCTCGTCACCCTTGGTCTGTTGATCGTCAAGCATCGGACGGGATCCACTTGCCAAAACAAAATTGGATGAACTGTTATGAGGAATATGGACCCAGGTTGGAACGCTGGATACCAAATTCCACACTTGTTGGTTCGTGAGCCGCTTTACTGCTCAATGTACCCTTGTGGCATGGCCCTTAATTTAGTCAACGCCGCCGAAACGAGTCCGAACCTACCCAGGTGTTTCGTTCCCAGTTCGGCATCTTACACGTCCATAACATGGGGTAGTAAAAGGACCGTTCCCCCAGTTTCGTGAAGTCCAATCCGTGTAGGAATATGGAAGGAGATTATGAAACGCTTTTCTTCCTGTGCCATTCCGTCCACATTATCGAGGACGAGGGAACTCATGGGGGCCGCCAATTTGTTATACAATCAACCCCGCCTGCACATTCCCGCCTAATGCGTGTTTGCGGGGATTAAGGACTGTCATGACCGACTTCCATCGCATGTTGAATTTTAAATCCGGCCTGTGCCTTAGTAATCTCCGAAAAGGAGCCACACGGTCCAACTTCAGGCATTGCTCATCTGACGTGCCTCTATGAGATTTTTTTTCGCTAGTCTGAGGAATGGAACACCGTTCCGCTTCTCGTTTCTTTGATAGCAGATGACGAGCGCCCAACAACCCACAACGAAGGTGCCACGGAAATGGTGAGTTACGAGTTGGGCTGGCGCAGCAAATAGACCAGAATTCGGCTTCTCCCCCTCCTTTGTGGTCGAGCACTTGCCTTTTTTCCCTGTGAGTTCCGTTTAGCGCGCAGAGCACTTCCAAGAAGATACTCCGATTGAGCAAATATGACACTTGAGTTACCTTCATCCACGCACAAAGGAGTTCGTCTGCACGACTGAACACTTTGAAAGGTTTACTGCGTTGGGGGCGCAAAGCGGCGGTGTATTCAAATCGGCCTCCGTCCTTATCAAGCTTCCCAGTGAATGTACCCATCTGTTTTTCTCTTTTACATGTTCAGTCTGGCTAATGCATCAGCACGTCCAAAAAAACATTGCGGAGTAGGAGCTTTTAGATGCTTCAAGCGGACGTCGTCCGTCCGTCCAATTTGAATACGGGAGTCTCACCTGCGGGACCAGTGCGCAGCCATGTCCAATGATCAAACATTCATATCCATTAGGCGACAGCAAGAGTTGGGGGTCTAGCATTTAGGACGAAAAAAAAGGGCTACTATGATTCAAAACACCTCATGGTTTGTTCCTGAAGGTTCATGCGGTTGGACCAAGCAATACAAGATGTTTTCTGGTGAAGATACATGGAGCTTAACTTGACCCGTCCTTCCCTACAAAGCCACTAGACGTCCTTGGCTCTAGAGATTGACGTTGTTGATTGGGTTAATTAATGAGCGTGAGGCAAAACTGTGGGGCCACTAGTTCAATTTGGCTTCCTACCAGTTCTTCTCGGTTGTTAGAGTTCTTTACTTTTTCTACTTTTGACTTCTGGTTAGTGCGCTCCCACTCACAGTGCCAAAAAAAAGAAGCAGCCAATGTGGAAGCACAGCCCGCGGCTCGACTTGCGGTTGTTCACCTCAACATGAAGGCAAAATCTCGCCACCAGCAGAAAGCAGTCATGTAAACCCTACAGGCACACCTCGGGGTATACGAATGAGATTGCGACTCGACTGAATTTAAACAACTTCTTGATACCCCACCTGCGTTCAACGATGCGGAGGTCCATTTTTGCTTTTGGTCGGGTTGGTCGGGCACAACAATCGATACCTATGGAAAAAAAACGGAGGGCGACCGATAACCGCATGCTTTGTTTGTAACGGGGCAATGCAGAATGACCCAAGCGGGAACAACTCATTTCCATGATCCCATGATCACGCTCCATAAAATCACGGATAGGGAATGCCCGATGCCAAAGTGTCCTTCTATCAAGCATGACCGAATGGGGTCCAAAGCGAATACCGTTGATTGCGTTTCACTTGACCAGCAGGTACTAATATGGCCGCTGTTCTACATTCTGGTAACTGTCGGCACGCCGAGTAAGTTTTTTTCACCGGACCATTCTCACGTCGTTGATCATTACGGCTCGGCACAACGGATGTGGCCAACTATGGCAAAAAATAATGTGCTATGCGGAGCTACTCGAAGACACCGCATGGTTCGTTCGTGACGGTTTTATGCGGATGGAACGAGCGGAAGAAGACATTTCTGTTTTGACACTGCACGGAATGCAAAATGGACTGTCGTCGCCTACAAACATTCACCAAGAACACGTGGTCTTTAAAAAAGGCGCTTTGCCTTGGTCGCCTGTGTCAACTTATGAGCGACAGGATCAAACTGCGCGCAGTCCTACCGCTTCAAACATCCACTCGGGATGGGGATATAGTTGCGGTACCTTGAAAAAAAAACCATGGACCGTGAACGCCAGCCGTATTCTCATCCAAGAAAGCGAACTCCCGTGATGCGGTGGGGTACATCGATTTTTGGAGCGAGATCAAACTGCGCGCACTCCACCTTACCACAAATATGCGTCTAAGCGGATGGCGTATTTCCCGCCCACTTGGGTTGGGGCCAGAGTTGGGGTACCTGTGGGAAAAAATCCATGGAGATTATTCCCCCAATTCTCATCCGAGAAAGTGAACTCCCGTGATGCGGTGGGTACATCGACTTCGCTTGGGTTAACATACACTGTATGAGCGAGTCTACGTCACACATGCAGAACTGTCGCCTCAGACATGCTTTGATCTAAGCAGACGGCCTATTTCCCGACCGGATATAGTTGGGAAATCTGGGAAAAAACAATTCCTTGACCGAATGGCATCTCATGTGAGAAGGGGAACTCCCGTGAAGCGGTGCGGCACATCGAAGCGGGCAGCTCACTCTGTATAGCACTGCACATTCCGCGCTTCAAATACAACGACTGTAATCAACTTTACCACAACATCGTAATACGTCCCCATTGACGTGGAAATCCAAAGTATAGCCCCTGCTTTGCGTTTGTGCGAGTCGATGCCGACTACACAACCCATGGATCACATCCTCATAGCCTTTTTTTTGTCCTCAGATGGAGCAGTAATAAACGAGCCTGTGCCGAAACGAAGCTGCGTTGAACGAGGGAATACAAGGTTCCCCCGCAAGGGCCACTTTAAAAAAAACAAAACGGGAGAGAACGGCACATCCGTCCAAGGCAGCTATGCCGAAGGCGAGGAACGAGTGCTAAAGCAATGTATGGTACATGTTCCAGATTTGTTGGAGTTCTTCCCTATTTTTTTCGACTGACTCCTGCTTCGGGGCACTTGATGATGCGCACTGTGTTGAAATATGGCATATAACATCTAAACAGAATGCGTTTGGAGTGAACGCGGCGAGTTCGTTTCGTCAACTCAATAAGATGGGCCTCACTAAAGCTGGTAACTTCGGAATAACGGGAAAAAAGAGGCGCGTAAAATGGAGCAAAACAGCAAGAGGCGAAGATTGTCCTTGCGGCTATGCTTCTACGCAATGTCGCTGCTGCATGCCAGCATTCTAGATGTACAGTAGATGAAACGCATTGCGTTGTCGTAAGTGGGCAATCCAGATTCATTGAGGTTGTGTGCACTGTTGGACATTGTATTTTGTAAAATGGGCAAGGTTGCTCGAGGCCATCATCGAACAAAGCTTCTCGCGTATGTCATCGGGTTATTTATTTTTTCGCCACGTTTCATGTGTCCATCCATGGCTTTGACATGAAAAAGTGCACACGTCCAGTTCAGATGTCCCACGGGCGAGTATACCTTTGCTGGTGAAAAAAAAGGATTGGTCGAAATGGGAAGGGAACCGAGGGAGCAGCAACAAGCGAGCTACTCCGGTAGCGACGAACTCTTCCGTGAAGATTTCAAGTGCTTAAGACTGCTTGCGTGTTTACGACATGGGGTACAGCATTATTCTGTCTGCGCCATGATCTCATTGGCGAAGCACAGGGGGAAAAGATACCATTCCCAAATGCATCGTATAGTTGACAAGCATGGTCAAATTTACATAAACGGTTTTGCAAAAAATGAAGCTATGCAATACTCACTCTCAGATCCCCGCACACTACCGACCCTTAAATCCACGCCAAGAACTCAAAGGGATTCAAGCATTGCCAAATTTCATTCACGTTTTTGCCCAACAAAGCCGCCGCAAAACTTACTCTCCGATCCACGCGCACTTCTGAATCTCAAATCCACGTTATAAACTCAAAGGTATTCCCCCACGGATCCCGTCCCTCGAACCTCCACCTCCCAGGCGCCTCACCCCCCTCGGTCGCCTCAAACTTCACCACGTCCTTCACCCCTTCACACCCCTCCTTAATCAACCTCTCCCTCAACTCTCTCAACCCCGCCTCATCACGTACACGCAACGCAGGGTGCGCGCGCGAAGTCCACGCCATCTTCTCCAGCTCCGAGTCGATCCTCGCGGGCGTCGCGTCGGGTTTGAGGACGATGTGCAAGTGCTGGTGAGGGGAACCTGGGAAGGCAAACCAGAGGATGGCGAGGTGGGAGGAGTGGGGTTTGGGTGGACGGATGGTTGGGGAGCATGGGATTTCGCGGAGGCCGAGAACGGATGCGTAGAAGTGGCGGACTTTTGAGATGGTGTCCTGCAGGGTTTCTTCGGTTGCGGGGACGTTGAGTTGGACGTGCTCGATGCCTAGGAGAAGGGGTTCGGATTGGCTAGATACGTTGGAAGTCATCGCGATGGTGATGGAAATGGAGGAATTGTGGAGCTCGAAAGCCTGTCGCGTGGGATGATGCAAAGTTGATGGCTTGTTTGTTTATATCACGTGACTGACGCGTCGCAGAAGCCACTCGAAGGCCCTCGAATCCACCCCTCAATTCCAGACGAATGACAAAGTGCGAGACGCTACCAGAAAGCCTGCTACGATAGCTCTACTATGCTCAACCGGGCTATAAAAACCCCAAACATCCCTCGAGGAGAGACCACAACTCATCGCAGTTGACAACTATCTCTCAGCTCGAACAATACAAACAACTACACAGGCATTCGCACCTCGTATCCTTTTCAACAACCACAACACCAACAAGCGAATCATCATGTCCATCTCGCGATTCCTTCCAACACTCATCCGCGACCTCGACCGCGAATTCTCTCGCGCCATGCACGTCTTCGACCACGACCCATTCCTCCGCCGCAACTTCCCTTCCATCCTCCAAAACACGTCGGGCTCATCCTCCTCGGTCATGCCCAGCTTTCGCGCTCCCGTCGTCAACATCCGCGAAACCCCGCACGCCTACCTCGTAGAAGCCGAGATGCCCGGCGTACCGAAAAGCAATATCGACGTCGAGGTGGTGGGTAACTCGCTGGTTCTCAAGGGACATGTCGAGAGGGAGGCGGAGGCGCCTGCTGCCGGGGAGAACGTGGAGGTTCAAACAACGTCGGCAGTGGAGGGAGCACCATCGGAAAAGACGGATGTGGTCAAATCCGACGCGGAGGGTGGAGAACGGGCGGTGTCGGCGGAACATCAGGAGAGAACCCCATCAACTACCGTGCTTTGGAAAGAGCGCTTCGAGGGCGCGTTCCACCGCGCGATGCAGTTCCCGACGCCCGTGGACCCGAACGGTGTCAAGGCGACGTTCAAGGACGGACTGTTGAAGGTCACCGTCCCGAAGGGGGGAAGAAAGGGAGAAAAGATTGCCATCTCGGATGAGTGAAGATGGGTGTGGGGTTTAGGAAGGAGGGAACTTGGAAAATAGGATTGTGCGTACGATGATATATATGTAGCATTGTAAATTTCATAAAATATACTCTTGATATCCCTCTTTACGGTCCTGAGCTTCTCTCGTCTCTGACGAATTACGCGCTAACATTGTATCCTTTGAAGGACTAGGAACTTTCCTGGTACACGCAAAAAAAAACATGCCTATGATTCCTTTGAAGCGTCGAAGCTGCGGTAACAGCATTTGCTCGCCTATGCTCTATAACGAAACAATTGCGATAATCCACGCCCTAGAACCACTACTCCAAATGTTTGCCCGCAGAACTCGGTCCAAACGATCCCTGTCTTAAGTGAACGGAACGTCCGCCTACATGTCCATGGCCACACGACCACTTCATCTGACTACTTCCACTGTATTAAATCGGAATCCCCACTACAACGGAGCCGTTCAGGATGTAAACAACCGGCGATGCTAGTAATAACCTTTAACAAGCAATTGCACGGCGAATCCTCGAAACGCGGTGGAAGACTCTAGAGTATGTATGAACCTTTCTTTTCATGCCTGTTCGGTTGTGTAGTGTAGTAGTGTACACTTCTCGGCCCAACCAAACCGCAAAAGCTCAACGCTCCATTGACGTGACAAAAATTGAAACCATAACGATGTGGAGGACAGCATCATACCGGAGACCGGGCATCTTAGCGGCCTCGTATATTAATCGCGGAAGAGTGGCTCTGAGACCATAAAATGGTATGGTTGTGTGAACGCCATGGGACCTAAGGAGGAAACGCAAAAAAGGACGTCATAATGATTGCTCATACCACAAATGGACCTGACACCCCATCGGGCCACAGCAACTAAACGTATTTTCACAGATGCCACTTTAAAGTTCTGCGAATGATGCGGCAGATATTGGTACAGAACTAACTGAAAAACCGCTTGAAACTCCAGTACCCCCAAATACGGATACCGAAGGGGCTGGGTCAACCAAAAAAAAATGAGACTTGTGGGTCAACAGTACATTCGGAAACCGGGCATTTCTGCTACCCCGCTTCACCGACATATTCGAACGTTGCAGTTTCTCGGCCATTGGACAATAAACGGCGAACCGCCTGCACCCTAAAAGTATTATTTATGGCCAATGCCTTTTGATACCGTTAGGAGTTGAGAGCGCTCAAAGGCCGGCGTCGCGTACCGCTATCCCTCGTACCGAGCCTTGGTCAGAGACTTTTTTTTGACGAGTCTGGCAGGTGGGGTGGAGACAAAACACAAAAAACTTTGGCACCTGCGTATTCGGGAATGAAGCGTTTAGACTCGCACTTCCATTTAATCCTGGACCGTTACGGTTGGCTGATAATGCACCGTCGGGCACTTTGACCCGAATAACGAAGTGTTATAGGTTTAAGACCCCAGTGGGAGAACTGGAGTACCGAAAAAAAAATGGCGTACTACCTGCCCCGAGTACGGACCCAACAGGTTGTATTAATGCTGAAACCGACTGCGCAGAAAGCATCGTCACGTGGGGTTGAACAGACTGTGCAACCAGCTGGCGTGACGTTCTCAGGAGAAAGATGGAGAAGTGGGCAAAAAGAAAAAAAACAGTGAAGACCACAGGTTTCGAAAACCACCAACGGGGGACGAATTAAGGCGTCCGATGATCGGCCTTTTCATGCCATTCCCACCAAAGCTCATTTGCTAACGGAGACACTAGGAGTCATCCACAAGGCAGCCGCTCAATGATGTTGACAACCGAGGATGCTACAAAGCCGGTACAGTAACCTCCGACAGAGGAAACAATGCCAACCGCATTGCAAATCACCAAAAAAAGGTGTAGGGTCCCTACGAGAAAAGAGAGCAAACCCGCGCTTCTCGGTCAGCGGTATTACGACGACATTGAAGACATGAAACGGGTTGCGGTTTGGCCACTATTTGGGCGCGTGCATGAATACTAGAGTAGAAAACGAATTTGTCCGTGTGCAAACCTCTCCCTGGGCGGACGTGTTGTGCCAGCGCTGGCCCACGGCAACCCGTTCCGGAACGCATTGTAAGAGTGTATCTGCTGTGTCTCCTTTTCAGGACCAAAGCGGGGGGACTGGATCAGAAAAAATTGAAAAAAACAGGCTCACAGTCCTCCACGAGTATGGATCCTACAGGTCATGTCGGACCTGCCTGCACAAATAACGATGCTCGGGTTATAACGCGGGGCCACACAAAGTGGGTTCTGGACTTCACCGGCGCGGATGCGGTTCTCCACAACGAGTGGTGATATATGTCGAGGAATCCACGTAAGCGCTCGCCCTTTGGACTGAAGGGTGAACCCGTAACCCCTTGGTGGAATCTGCGGGGCCTTTCTTTCTGTTACAGTCAGAATGGCATGGAAGATGATGGGTGTCTATGGCTATTTTACTGCGCAGCACGGTCCAGTACCGTGTCTGGTTGTATAACATTGTACTAAATGCGGCTTTTTGTCAAATCTTCCCCCAAATGTAAATCATGGACACCTTTGGCGGCTAGGTTTCTAAATTGTAAACCCCCGATCGGAAAAGAAGGAGCGAATCGCCTTCATTGGATTCGGATACCGGTGCCTTATCAAACCACACAGCCGTCTTTGAGCTTCCAAATATATTTTCGACGGTCGAGCGAGATAGTTCCTTGGCGATGGGTACCGCACAAATCAACCAAGTGATACTGGCGAGACGACGTACTGTATGATGTTTATGGTTTTCATCCAATCCGAGCACCGTCCGCTCGAGTGAAGTCCTACACAGTGCACAATCCGCCCGAAACGTAGGGTTTCCAATACCCCACTCCGACAATTAACCCTACATACATGCATGTTTTTTGTTTGCGTTGCGGCCATGTGGAGTCCTTCCTTCGCACCGTTCGCGCAGAACACGGTGAGCAGGTGGATGGAGGTGGACTTCCGCAAGGTAAATAGCATCGTCCGCTGCTGCGCAAAAATCCCACCCGTAATGACGCCAACATGATGGAGAAACTTTACGTCTCGACATACTGAGCCCTCAAAAAGCTCCACCCGATATGGCATCCACCAGTCTACCTGTAAACGCAGAACCCATATCCGGAGGAACGCATGCCCAGATGAATTAACTTAGGACTGTTCCACGCACCGTTTCGACTTGCCGTACATGCACCCATGCACCCCCCACAACCCCCCATCCAACCGGACGTATTTCAAAAGGGACATTGGTGCTGGCGCTAGCTGATGGTGACCGAAAAGAATCAAAGGGCGGGCGAGCGCAAAGTGTTTTTAGCCTGGTAAGACTTACCCGGAAAAGCGGAAAAAAATCCTCTTTTCAATGGTGTACCCCAGATTTCTGGAAAGGGTTGTATTGTCGAACCCGCATGACCAGAAAAACTCCTTTCGGGGGGACTCGCCACACAACCAGAAAAGGCAGTGTCATCTTGCGCATTAACAGGACAATGCGCAAAAAGACAAAAACTGGAAAAAAAAAGTAGTGAACCTACCCAGAAGAAACCACCGACCGAGCCAAATCAAAGGCACCACTGATCGGCCTTTCATGTCTCTACCACCTTAGTATCAGAGGACGTTCATTGCGTAACGGCAGCAAAGGAAGATGTAACATGCCAGAGCTCCAAAGGCATGATCAGATACCATTGTTTATTTTCAAGGAGCACATCAACCTCAAAGGGCAATGAGCGTGCCACCAAGCCCATTTTGTGCAAACCCGTTGGAATAAAAACCAGAATGAGGTTTCAGCCTATATAGATTCCGAACAATGACGTTGAGACAGTCTTGTTACGATTACTGGCACAAACTGACGAAGTGGTATCGGAGAGACGACATGAGGCGTGTCATTGCGCGCGCAGCCGAAGACCGTCCGTCCAAATCCCCACGTACACGTTAGAGTAAATCGACGACTGTACAATGAAAATGTCATTGTCATCTCTCACCCACCGGCGTTCATTCAAATTCAAACGCGCACGTGGGAGTGTGGGAGTTTTCATAAACTCAAACGCCCCCAATCACCATAAACCGCAGCAAACAATTTTTGTCTTTGTCGTGGACCCAAGTGACATTTTCCTTCAAAGCATTTGGCACTGAACGCATGAGTCATACCAACACGGGCCCATTCCATGCACGTTGTCACGGCGTGGTATAGATGTATTGACGAAACGAATGTTGCTGCTTATCATGAGCAAAGCGGGATCTAAGCCGTGGCCCAACTTGGCAAAAAGGCAAGGCTGGACTGTGGACTGCCTAGTTGATCCCGTTTTCATAATATGGGAAAGTCAATGGTTTGCGGTGCAAACCGCGATTGAAGAATGCCGGAATAACGAGGGGCTGTGTTTTTTGCGTTCTGTCGCCGTTAGGCGTGCTGACCGGAGTCTTTGCTGGACAACTTGGAGGTTTTGACAAAAAGCAAAAAATTACCCACTAGTAGTGGTTTTACCATATTTGGAGACCGGGGGTTTCTCCGCATATATCGATTGCTACGTTCGTTCAGACGGCAGCATCTATCTAGCATTTGACACGACGCGTCGAACCAAGGTGGAGTCAAAAAAGGTGCCAAAAACTGTAAAGACCTCCGGCCACCGGTGTCTCTGGAATTTCCGACATAGCAGACGATTGACGCCAAACTGCCATGCTCGTGCTCATTTTCAAGAAACCTGTCAGATGAAGAGGAAGGAACAAGATGAGGAATTAACTGGTAAAGCATTGCTGGGCAGCCATAAGGTTCTAAGCTCCAGTATATCATCTCGGGGGTGCATGGTGTTCACTACCGCATTCCACCAATAGATCTCGTTGGATATCGCTTTTTTTCTTTCCTTCCGGGTTGGCTTTCCATCAGGCAGTGTTCCGGAAGTAGCCGTTTGACAGCCTGTGCGGACGAGGGACCCCGCCCCCAAAAAAACGAAATACACCTGGAGTTCACCAAATGGAGACGGTCATTTCAATATCCCGCTCCATCACATCAATAGTTTGAATGCGGGGATGCGGTTCCATGAGGAGAGGGTGTTCGCGCAGCGCAAGGAACGAGAACAAAAAAATTGACATAGCTTGCGACATTGTGGCGGAAGGCCAGAAGCTGTTGCGCCATGTGAATCCACACCAATATTCTTCTCAAACTATACCCCTATTGAAGGGAATACGGTGAACCAACTCTCAACGAGCGCATCCAAAAGAGCAAAATGCCACCCACACATTCCGACTCCCCGCTCTCTCCGCTTTGTTGGCGCAGGCAATCCGCTTGGCCCCTTCTACGGCACTCAGAAAGGAACGGCCCCCCGTTATTAACTTGCGAGTGCCATTTTCTGGCGTGGCAAGGAAGCCGAAAAAGGTAGATCAGGGCAAAACGATGCTCTGTCGAACCGGGGCTTTTGTTGAAAGCCCGCCGCCCTTTTCACTGTTGTACATGTACCAAGCTCGAGTGGTATTTATGCTCTTTATTTCTTCGTATCAATTCTGCAGCTGCAACAATCTCTTATGCTACGCCTGCAGAAACGTTTTCAACTAAGCGCAGCACCCATGCGTCGCTCGTGTTTCCGGAAACGCAACAAGCAAAAGGCATCTGACTTGACTTGCCCGTACCGCATCTGTGGCATGTTTTTGGCGGACAAGTTGAAAAAACGAATATTATAGCTGTTACTGTATTGACAGCCATACCTGCTTTAACCTGCCGCGACCCGTTCTTCAAGTTTCGAATTGAGTGTCAGTGCAGACGAAAGTTCCGGCTATAAGGGACTGTCTACATTACTGCACTTTGTAACGGCAGACGAAATACAACCCTGGATGCGTTACGAATACACGCGCACTGGCCGACTGGCCACTGTTTGACGCCAACCTCAAGATCGCGCGCTCTGGCAGGCTGCTTCATCAGCCAAGCAAACGACATTCCTATCATCCGTACTTATTCCGCGAACATCAAGCCAGAAACAACTAGCAAAGAGGGTGCCCTCACTTTTGCATAAACGCCAATCGCTCGAAACGAGAAAAAAAGGGATCTTGCTGGCGGTTAATTCTGGATACCGTTCTTTTGTCAAACGAATCCAGCATGCCAAAGGAGTGCGTTCCGGCAGGGTTTCAAAGACGAAGACAACGACAACAGAAAACGGGATGAATCATTGCCCCGTCCGGCATTTGACTGAGAACGGTCCGGTATTGTTCGGTATTGTTTATTCGTTGTTGTTGAAGGAGCACCACAAGCTCATTTTTCATAATGGAGCCAGTAGCAAGAATACGGTGGTTCATTTCGTCGGTCCCAATGTCGCACTGCGCAAATGGCCTTACTCGTTTTTTTCCGTCATTCCGTGATGATCTGCGGTCCAGTTTCCCTTCCACGCCGCATTGGCCAACACAAAAGCGAGGAACTCGGTCATAGTGCATGCGCAGTCGAGAATTCAGAAGGGGTTAAAGTCACGTTTTCAAAGGGGATGGCAAAAAAACTCTTTTATCTATCACTTAATGGGAGGGAGGTGAGCATGAGGACCACACCCTTCCGGAATATTAACACGGTTCACATTTCAGTTGGTCCAAGCAATTCAGGGATTTCTGCGAGTCGTCCAAAATCAAGATAAAAAACCCGGGCACACCCAGATGATGACCAAGCTGATGACATGGACCAAGAGCTTGCCCATGGGCTTATTTTCTGGTGCCTTTTGTGCGCTTTATGAACTGGGACAACACTACCTGTGGAATGCAGGAAGGCTTTGCGGTGGCTCCTCAAAGGAACAAGAAGATGAGACTGATGCAGTCCTCAATCACCTGCGATAGGGCTGAACCTTCCGCCATTGGACCACAGCGGCCCTTCCTCCATTCGCGAGTCACACCTTTTATATCGGATTACTCCATTCTCAAAAAAAAGTGATAATAGGGCGAAGAAGGAGGATTGAACACAGTGTCACATGACAGGCGTGAACGTTTGCATTACCGGGAGGCAAATATGCGTCACCGGTTTGCGAAGAAAGGCTTTAGGCTAGAATCTTTGCCCTGAACCCGGTAGTTTTGCCTGGACGCACACCCTTGTGGCTCGTCTTATTGCGTATAAACAGGCTCATTTCTCAAAATGGAGTTAGTAGCCGGAATGTGGCGGTTCATGACCTCAATACGATGATTATGTAGCACCCTTACGATTTTTTGCGGTCGTCATCCCAGTGTTTGAGTTCCAGTTAGGGCTGGCTTGCTTCCCAAAAAGCGAGCGACGTGATAACATTGCAACATTGCATGCGCAGTCGAGGAGTCTACGTGGGCGAATTGACCGGCGCCCCCCAAAAAAGGTCTCTTTGATCACGCGCAACAGAATCCCATATTCAAATGATGATATGACTCGTTCCTGCATTTTAGACTACCCCACTGTACGAGCGGAGTTAAGTGTGTGCGCGCAGTCGAGGCTGATGCCAAAAAAAGCCCATACACCTGATCAAGTAAAGGCCCGTGTGCCGAAATAACGACATGCTGCTCAAGCAATTCTAACTACGAATGTAGCATGTCAAGCAAAACGTTCACAGTGCCTTATGGAGGGACTAGTGGGAGCGGGGGTTCACAGGAACACCGCAAAAAAAAATAAGCGAAACTCTAGACCCTAATCAACTTCGCACGTTGGATACCACGATTGTTTAACCGCATATCCACTTCGCGGCCGTATCACTCTATGATTCTGAAAGAAAAGGGAGTTGCGTATGAGGATTGTATTGAACGCGGTCACATGACAGGCCGTGGACATTTACATTGTGCTGGACTTAATGGACTCGTCGCAAATCGTGAAGGTTGGTGCATGTTTGAACGTCCCAATTTTAAGTCCACGAAGCAGCGTTTACAGGAGCGCGTGCCGTTGCGGCTTAACTTATTGCACCAAAAGGCAACCTGAACGGTGAAGTTTCCTTTTCCCAGTTGTCTCCATGTGAAACCGCAAAAAAAAACGTGCGTTTTTCCAGGAAATCAGCATGCCAAAGGACACGTTTCCGGGAAACGAGCTTCAGCATATCTAAGGGAACCAGAAAATGGGGTGCTAACTAGGGACCCCGTCTTCCGCAAAATCCATATTCATCGCAAGTGGTACATAAGCCGGCACTCGTCCTGCTGTACCAGAGTGAGCGGCGATGACTCCTCTTCGACGCACTTTGCACTTCATCCAAAGACAATATACGAATGACGCAGCTCTTGAACGCTCATACGTTCTGCTCATCTGCAGGTATTGCAAGATGAAGCCGACAACCACTCCAAACGCCGCAACCCATCTCTCCGGGTTGGATGTGAAGACAATGGGCGTCACGGAGACCCCATTCAATGATGGGTATCGAGCTATTTGAACATGCTTTAATCGTATTTTTTTCCCGTTTCATTTTCGGTTTCCGTTGAAAAAGGCCTGCTACAGCATGACGTTCGTCCGGACCTCGGGGCGGCAGTGTCTGGTTAAAGAGAGAAGGCAAAAAATTGAACCGTTGCCGGGTCACTTGGCCAAAAGGACGCATGGATTGCCATCCACTCATCCGCCCAATGCAGGATTCAAATACAGTAAATGAACAGACGAATGAATAAGGATAATAATTAGTTTGGTTGCCATACACGTCTGTACTTTGGCATTAGGGGTTATTCAGTTTCCGTGCAGAGGTACTTAAAGTCGAGGTTGGGAATCCGCTAGTATCAACGGGATTGTACAAGTGAATTTGTCTGGTGGTACGACTGTACAACAAGACCAATGAATTTGGAGGAAACAAGACCAGAGATACTGCCAGCGCTTCTGTATCCCGAGAAAAAATGCTCTAGCTAGCTCGTTGCTTCACGTTCTCGTACGTCAGCCTAACCTGTACGAAAGACATTTTCCGTTTCCGTTCGCACGGCGAAACCCGAAACAAAAAGCGTTTTCCTGCTGCGTCCGCACTAGTTTGCAAGACTTCTTCCACAGAAAGTATCAAGTATCACTTGTGCGTACAGCACTACGGTCAATCACGTTACTCAGCATCTTGAATACCAAAAAAAGGGAAAAGCGAGAATTGCATGGTGTAATGAGGCGGAATACCGCTGGAAACCGCGCCTCAATGCCGGTTCTATGTCTTCAGGAGTAATTGCATACTTCTCTGACCTGGATGCGGTTTAGACGCGTGAATGCGAGGACGACAAACTGCAAGAAAAAAACTAGTTGCCAGGCAATGCATACTCTTGCGACAGAGTACTGAGACCCGCCGCGCAGTCTGCTAACACCGTGCCAATGCCGTATACTGGCGGAAGGGTTGCCTGTGGTAATTCAAGTGCGGCAAGGGATGATTCATCCTTCTCTACTTGCTTCTGGAATACACAAGAACCACTCAACAGTATGCGGAAAGTGGTTTGGGAGGAGAAGGACCGAGAATCCGAATGGACGCTAGGCACGAAACCTGGACGTCCAAAATCAAATCCTGACGTATCTCTTTTTTACGTTGGTTCCAGTGACCCACCATAGACCTTTGCTTGTTTCGCCGCCTAAGGATGCCAAACTACCAGTACTCAAAATTGGTTGTTACCCAACCAAAATTTCCAACAAACTTCGGGACCAAAAAAAACATCAGCACAAGTCGCGTTGGAAGCCTGGTTAGGCCAGCAAATCCAGGTGCTCGATTGGGCCTTTTCTTGGCTAATATGAGATCCACCCTATACGGATCGTGAGCCGGAGGCAAGTAAGCGAAACTGGGTCCAAACGCGCAGCGGCAGAGCAACAAATGCGATCATGCGCACAAGGATGAACACTCGGTGTCTTGTTATGAAGCTTTTGAACCGGTTGTTGTTTCTCTGAGAGAGGGGGGCTTTGAGAGTCGCGAGGTCTCCCTTCATTGCAGAGCTTATGGACATCTGAGAACGTGTAGATTAAATGGAAGTTGGCGTGGAAGGTCCCATCAACAACCACGCTGCCCGCAGTCAGTGGTTGCTACACTTCTTTTCAATTGAAGCGTTCAATAGTTGAGCTGCCGTTTGGTCGAGACGCACAGAGCCGAGCTGCCCAGCGCGATGCTCATTTGGGTATCCAAATGGCCGTGGTTCTCGTCCGTTGTGTAGGGTTTTTTTTTCCTATTCTGATCTTGCAAGACAGTCACGACCGCCCGAATATGAGTTTGCAAGGGCTGGCCAGAGAGTTCGCGGGAAGCGCCAAAAAGTTTGGGAAAAAAAAGGTTGGAGTTTTGGTGCAATGCAATGGCGTCCAATTGGATTACCAGTTGAATCCCCAGCCTGAATTCAAAGCAGGGAGTATTTTGCCAGACATGGTGGCAAATTAAGTTCTAAAATACAAATTGACGTATTGGATTTCCGAGGTTGGGCACTGCGCAACGGGTCAGTCGTCATACTATTTGCTGCACATGGGATCATTTAAAGTTGTACCGCGCGGCAGGATAATGGCTGAACACCAACAAAACCAAAAAAACAAGCAGGTATTGCAGCGCTAGGCGGAAACACGCAACTCAAAGCTTCCTGTTCCCTTTCACGACCCAACCTACACCAGCTGATATCGAAACTGCGCGCGAGGGATACATCCACCTCACAAGGAAAACCAAAGAGGTGTTTGGACCGGGAGGTCTGGGGCCACCGCCACTAGTTCTGCCGGTCATGCATATCGATATTTTAGCGGGCTTGGCCTACCATAACCATAAAAAAAGAAAAGATCACGCCCATTATTTTTGCCGTTTTTGCTTTCAGGGCACCAACGGCGCGGTGGCCTTGGTGAAATCCCAAACGAACCAGCATAAGCGTCCCGTATTTCTTGGCTCATTAAACTATCCCCCAACCACCGCAGATTCGAGTGACGATTCCCACCAAACCTAAAAAAACAGCAAGCACAACATTACGCGATTGGACACGGCTCCAACGGCGCTTGCTTGTGGTACTGCGGGTTACCAGTATTGAACAATGTCATTGCGGGAATAGGTGGCCAGAAAAGGGATTGCGTCGTTCAAATAAAGGTTGGATAGTGTGTACGCAGCAGATTGTCACGAGAAATGAAGAGGAGTGGGGCATGCGTGTCGTGTCGAGTCGCTGATCTTCACCAGTATGCCGCTGAGCATGTCGTTGGTAGTTCTTTTTTTCTCCTATCGTTACGAAACGTACCAATCAGCAATAAGCAGAATGACGCATTCCAATAAATCGGGGTGAATCCAATGATGTTTTTATTTTGCGAGGCGATTCCGGGACAGTTGTTTGGCAGAGAAGGTCCGAGGTTTTGGAGATGAGTGTCGGATACCGTATTTGCGCAGTCCACCAGCACAAGGAAAACGAGGGGTTGTATGCGGTTCCGAAACCGCCAAATAGCCCATCGGTTTGTAGTATGGGATGATAGTCTTACTTTTTTCGTTTTGATGGTGGCAAAGTGAGGAGTGCGAGGGCACGTTGTTTTGCACTTTTCACAATTGTTCGCAGATGTGAATAGGGTTTTGGAGATAACCGACTGTTCCCCAAAGAAAGAGAGATTTGAGAGGGACGCAACGGATACGAGTCCCCTGGAGCCGTTCAAATAAATCCCCCTTTCTTATGAAAAGTCAGGAATAGCGTCAGTAGGCCACAGAAACATGAGAATCAAACCCGTCGCCGCCGTGCCTGGGAACACTTTTGGCGGTGCTACGGACGGGGACGCACCAATGTTGCCCGAATTCGCGAATTTTTTTGTACAGTTCGAAGCTAAAAAAAATTGCTACACGGAAGTGTGGAAACGCGACCTGTACCATTGTACTGATGCATGCCCGTTGGCTGAACCGTTGTACCTATTGACGCATGCCAGATGGGCTCTTTCTGTACGGCTGCGGGGAAGGTTGGCCGTCGAAGCGGATGCCTTGGCTTATGTCATCCATGCGCAGTCGCGCACCCCGAATGCAGAAGTCTCCCTTTCCCCCTCCTTTCGCCCTTGCCGTAACTACCGTATCTTCTCCACAGATGAACAGGTAAGCCCATCGCGCAATGACAGACCAAGGTGACAGACCAAGGTGCTTACTGTAGTAGGTGACAGCGCAGAAGACGGAAGTCGCTTCTCCAGTCACATCTCTGTTTGCCATGACCCGACGCACGCTCAGGTTCATTTGGTCTGGATTGTTGCTTCAGAGTGGTGGTAGCCACGTTGCTGTTGTGTTTTTCCGCCACTACTTTTTCCACTTGCTTCTTGTCACTTCCACATTGGGATTCCTGCTTTTCTTGTACGAATGTGCGGTTAGACGATTAGATCCATTTGGCACACCATCACGCACGCGTGGTAAGCGGCGCACAAGCAACGCTTTTCTAATTTCATGCTCTACGGCCTTCTTCGGTCGTGAGCATCGTGCCAATGAGCCGCTAAAAGGGTAACTTGACCCGGGTTGCCTGCCGTGCAGTGCCGCCGGAACAGCGGGATCATGTCGTTGTTTGCGCATGGGATGCCATTGGAGCAATTGGCGAATGAATCCAAGATTTGGATTCCTCCCGTCGCAAAACTTACGGACTTCACCTATCAAATTAGAGGGCAGGTGGGAGCTAGTAAGTCTACGTTACCTTTTTGCCTTGTCATCGTTGGTAGTATCCAGGTCGTCGTGGCTCTTTTGGTTCTGCTTGTCAGATTCGTCCTCCCCCGTGAATTCCCTTGAACTCCATTGGAAAAAATGGACTGTTTGATGGCAGCTCGGCTATGTTACTCCGTGGTGACTGCGGGTATGGCGGAGCAGAACGCGTTCCAGAAGGGACGCGTCGCCAAGTCTGCTGCGGAAGGGTTCATTATTTACTTAAGTATTAAAGCTGCGAGCGGGTGTTCAAATCCCACATAACCAACTCCCTTTACAACACCCACAACTAACCCAAAAAACCATGCCCTCCATCAACGGCATCCACGCATCCATCCACACACCCCCATCCTCCAAAAAAAGCCCCAAACTCCACCCCCACGACGCCGGCGCCTCCGCATACATCGCCTCCACATCCGGCACAACCTACACCGTCCACATCCGCAACACCCTCCCAAAATCCTTTCAAAGCCGTCCTCTACATTGACGGAGAATACCAAAACAACTGTATAATCGACCCATACCGGTCCGCGAGTATCGACGGGAGGTATACATCCGCCGACACGGAGCAACCCTTCCAATTCGCGCCTGCGCGGTGGGAGTAGGTGGATAACCTCGTCAAAGCTCAAGACGCTGGTATTATTAAAATCGATGTGTTTGAAATTCGAATACTGGGAGAAGACACGAGCGCGTGTGCGTCCGGTGTGGTAGCGCAGCAGAAACCGGCGGATGAACGGGTGGTGAATGGTGCGGAAGGGCGACCCATGACGCATACCACGGCGTTTGGGGATGTGGTTACCACCGTTACTGCAACGTTTTTTAGGACTGAACGTGTTGGGGAGGGTCCCTTTGCTGTTTTGAAGGTTTTTTACGCGGATGAAAGTACACACACCCCCGATTCCCCAGACTATCTTCATGTGCTAGACTAAACTCATTTCTCCAGCCCTCCTCACCGCCCACGGTATCACCGTCACTCCCACACCTCCCAAACCCACTCGCGCTCCAACACCTCCCACCCCGCCTCATCCGCATCGCAACATCCACCTGGTCACACCCCGGCGTCGGCTCCAAAGTAGGCGGTGGACCGATCCGGACCCGCAAAAGCGGTGCAAGGAAGGCGGGTGCAGTGATGAAGGGGCCTGCGAGGTTGAGGAGGGTGGGTAGTCGTGTGTGGGTGGACTAGAGCGTGAATGGATGTGGATGCAGGAGGGAGTGGCGGCGGGATTTTTGGTTTTTTGGTGGTTCATTTTCATGTAAATATACCCCCCTTACTTTCGCCCACATGGTAGACGTTTTTGTAGCCCAACATTGTTTCAAAGCGGGTCCCGTTGACGGTGTTCAACACCTTGTCCTGCGTGTCGAGAAGCATCCTGAGTCGTCCTGTTTTGACGTGGGTCACAAACGCGGCGCAGCCACAGAATTCGAGGATTTAGGTACATAGTAAAATGCATTTCGGCCTCAAGAGACCGACAATCGAGAAAAAATGAGAAA
Source organism: Borealophlyctis nickersoniae (assembly GCA_027604605.1). NCBI lineage: Eukaryota > Fungi > Chytridiomycota > Chytridiomycetes > Rhizophlyctidales > Borealophlyctidaceae > Borealophlyctis > Borealophlyctis nickersoniae. Next base: position 26,058 of record JADGKA010000271.1, read on the forward strand.
CGGTGTGGGAAAACAAGAAGGTTTGAAAGAACCCTTCGTCTCATTCTGGATACCTTCCAGGTCCACCAACTGCGCGGCACACCTTCATTAAGTTCACATTGTACTGGTAACTTAATCGGTAAATATATTCCACACCACCGTACAAAAACGCCATAAATTACAAAAACTCGCATCAAATGCCCTATTCCCTCCTTCCCCTTCTGTCCCTGCACCTCCAAAGAAACCACCAAAGGCGCATAGCAAAAAACGTTTTGTTTTAAACAGTCCATTCCCCGCCAACGCATTAAATAAACGCATGTTTTGGATAGAAAATGTGCGGTACATATCTCAAAACTCAAAAACGTAAGAAGCGAAAACTCGGGGTTAGAGAAGTTTGTGAGCCGCTTTGAGGTGTGTCTGAAAAGCGGGTTTGATCAGATTGTAATGTCAAACCGAAAGAAGGTAGGAGTGTACCGTTACCTTGAGCCTACACGGAAACTCAAACGTCTTGGCACACCCGTCTACCGTACTACCAACCAAAAAACCGCGTAAGCGCTGTTCATTAAACGGGCACACTAACACGCGTCACTTACCAAGCAATAGGCACCTTCCCACCCACACTCCGCATCTCCTTCCTCTTCTTCCACACCGGGGCTGGGGACGGGGATCCGACTTGCCACGTAATGGTGTGGTAGGTGAACAGGTGTGACTATTGACGTTGAGAGGGTGAGATGAAATGATACAGCAAGGAAGGGAATAAGGGAGGGGGAGTTTACATTCATTCCAGCCTTGGTTTTGCAGTGGTGTCCGCATCCTTGTTCGGGGCAATCGTAGAGGGTGTCGGTGCGGTGAGTGGGAGTATCGGTATCGCTGTCGTCGTTGTCGTGGCCATCCGAGGGCTCAACAGAAGCGGACCGGGAGGATAATGCGCGGCGAGGGGCGGGTAAGCGGCGACGACGCGTCGGGGTATCGCCGTATCCGCACTTTGGAGTCGGAGGCGTGTGTAGGACAAGATGGAAAGGGTTCGTTGTCTTCTCGTCAAAGTCGGATGGGGGAGTCTCGGGTTTCGTCGTAGGGGTATCGGGAGGGTCGTTGCAATCCGATTCCTCGGAACCCGACGGGGGATCCACCACGTCGCTTGAACCTTCTCTCTTGTCATCCACTCCCTCAATCATCGCGCAACTGGGTTCCGCACCCTCAAACCCCAGTGACGCCGCCGGTGCACACTCCCCACCCTCACACTCAGACACCTCACCCACACACACTT
>JADGKA010000272.1:0-27259 GCA_027604605.1 Borealophlyctis nickersoniae
CCCCTTCACCCCCCGCCTCCGCCTCCTCGCCAAGTCCCACTCGTCGTTGAGGCTCGCAAAAGCTTGGAGAAAACGCCCACAGTTTTTGACAGAGAACCGCCCCTACCCCCGTATGATCGCGTGATTGTGCTCGGCGATCACCATCCGCGGCCCGATTCTGCCTCTGAAATGGTCGAATTGGGAGTGGACGTTGCCGCTCATGCTGTGGGTGCTACCGCCAAGGCAGTTGAAGGTGCCGCTGAAGGGTGGAGGAAGAGTGGGGACGCGAGGAAAGCAACCGCTGTGACTCCAGTGAATGAAGATGAATTGGATGAAGAGATCATTGGAGTGTTGGGGGGATTTTTGTGACCTCAGACCAGTACCACATGGATGTGGAATGGGTTCGTCATGCATTTGCTCACACTTACGATGTAAATATCCAAAATCGCATTGGTGCAGGTCCATTGGCTTTTCAATTTACGGTATCCGATGGCGATCAGGATGAAATGCGAAATCAAACCCACATATCACACATTAGCTGTCCTATATGGTACAGGCACAATGATTTCTTCCTCGACACAAATGGTTTACATACAATATCCAGGTTGCAATCAAGAAAACTGTGGACAATCCGTTGGTTAAACCTAATGCCTGACAATGAAGTATCGGGATCTCGAAGCATACCTGCAACAAATACTGTGACACCCATAAGTCATTCAATCAGACACTAGTACTGCATGGAACATCAATTTCGGGGCAACTCACCGATTCGGCAACAATGCGCGCCCGAGCATTCAGGCTCAGCTTCATTTCGCTGATTTCCTTGTCGACTTCCTCCATAAATTGAATGATAAAGTCGACTACCTTGTGCTTGTACATTTGCTCTGTGTGGAAATTAGTGATCAAGAAACTGATATCATATCCCTGGTGGGTAAAAACGGTGGAGAGGGTCACTATGGACAAAAATCTATGACTAGAATTTGAATTGACTGATTGCACCCACCTCGACCGGCTTGCGCCGAAGAATCACAAAGTTCTCTGCCCGTTGCATCAAAAATCGCGTGAATTTGTGGCATAATATTCTTTCTATCTCGTCTGCCTGCTTAATCTTTATGCTGATACGAAGTGAATTGATGGACCCTTCAATCAACACTCTTTCATTTTCGTTGCGACTAATGACGACAGGCGTCAGGAGAACTTCTTTCGACACTCTGCATAGGGTTGATACGGCAAAATTAGAAACGTCACGACGTAAATCAAATTAAGTCGGTCTTCGCGCATACTTTGCTTCAACTTCTGGTTTGTTGTGCCGTTCGACGACTTGTGACGCAAAGTTTTCCAGGCACATAGCCGCGGTGACAGTTGCCCGAACAGCTGCAAGGTAGGGACGCAGGGTATTTGACTGTGAACATTCCACAAGGTGAGTTGAAAGTTTTCAATTGAAGGTGAATTGTTGAGGGGGTTTGGCCATACCATTGTCGCGTAGGTTAAGTCTACGTGAAAGAGCGCAAAGCGGAAAGAGTCACTTCTAGAGCGGAATAAGGCAATGTGGAGGCTCTACTGGACACTCCCGCGGGGTAGATGAAAATTGCAAAAATGGAGATGGAAGCGGATTGCCAGTGCAGCGTGAGCTCGAGCGCCAAGAGGTGGTTGCACAAGTGAGCCTTAATTAAACGGACCCTGGAAGGTGCGAGATATTTTCCAACCGGCCCGGTGTCAGCAACGGCGCACTTTGGATACCTGGGTGCATGACCCGCTTCGAAGGCGCAGTGATCGAAAACTGGCCAATGGCTGATGCCCCCGAAATTGAGCCCCAATGGAACGGCCCTTGCAATTGCAGCGTGAAGCGGCCGCCATTGGACATCATAACGTTGGGGCTGGCAATTTGTCCCATCAAAGCTGCGCAACACGCTTATCAACGGTGCGAACGAGAGTCCTCCGTAGCCTTTGGAAGTCTACTTCCTCGAGTAACGCTTGTCAGCAACAATCGACTGGCCGCCCCATCTTAACCTGTCACTAGGCGCGTTCACCCCACCATTTGGCGCAATTCTTGTAGTCTCATATCATGCTGTCTAAATTTGAAACAAAGGTACCGGTCACTTCTTTTGGATGATATTGTTGAGATGTTCATCTTCAGCCATTCGTTTTGGTCGTTATCTCTGACGCTCTCCCTCTGCAGTCCAACCGTGTGAAGGGTTTGTCCTTCCATCCCAAGCGGCCATGGATCCTCGCGTCTTTACACAACGGGTCTATTCAGTTATGGGACTACAAGATGGGAACCCTTATTGACCGCTTTGACGAACACGAAGGTGTGCTATCCACGGCATTGCTCTGACGGTGACGCGATCTCCAGTTGTCGGAAAAATACTCACCTCTCAGATTGTCAAACTCAGGTCCTGTGCGCGGCATCGCCTTTCACAATACACAACCATTATTCGTTTCCGGTGGCGATGATTACAAAGTGAAAGTGTGGAATTGGAAACTGCGCCGGTGTCTTTTCACACTGAATGGGCACATTGATTACATCCGGACCGTTTTCTTCCATCGCGAGCATCCTTGGATAATCAGCGCTTCTGATGACCAGACTATCCGCATCTGGAATTGGCAGTCGCGTACCTGCATTTCAATCTTGACCGGGCACAATCATTATGTAATGTGTGCCCAGTTCCACCCAAAAGATGACTTGGTTGTCTCGGCTTCGTTGGATCAGACCGTTCGTGTGTGGGACATTTCAGGTGGGAGAGAACGCTTCATCTCAGGTATAGGTTGCATCTAGGCGTTAATCATGCTTAGGTCTGAGGAAAAAACACGCGGCTCCGGGCGCTGCCACGTTCGACCATGATATGCATCGGGGTCCTGGTCAGGCGGATATATTTGGCAATACAGATGCTATTGTGAAGTACGTGTTGGAGGGTCACGACCGAGGGGTTAACTGGGCAACCTTCCATCCGACCTTGCCGCTGATTGTGTCTGGAGCGGATGACCGTGTTGTCAAACTTTGGCGCATGAACGGTATCGACTGTTGATGGCGTCATTTGCGACCAGCTAAATTCTTGCTTACTCAAATGCCTTGGGTTGCAGAGACTAAAGCGTGGGAGGTGGACACATTCCGCGGCCATTACAACAATGTCTCTTGCGCTCTGTTTCATCCCCGGCAAGAACTGTTGATCAGTAACTCTGAGGACAAAACCATCCGCATCTGGGATCTGACAAAAAGGACGGCACTGCAAACTTTCCGAAGGGAGCACGACCGATTTTGGATCATGGCCGCGCATCCTGAATTGAACCTTTTTGCCGCTGGTAGGCTGAAGGCGCAAATTTATTGAATATCTGTTCCGACGCTGAGTATATGATTGCAGGACATGATAGTGGTCTCATTGTTTACAAGCTCGAGCGCGAACGACCGGCTCATGCTGTTCACCAAAATCAGCTGTTTTATCTAAAGGATAAATTTTTGCGGATGTACGACTTTACTACCTCCAATGACGTGCCTTTACTATCCATACGTCGTCCCGCGAACATCCAAACCGGCCCTCCTCGCAGTCTGTCGTACAATCCAGCTGAACATGCAGTCATTATATCTTCCGTAAGACACCGGAATTCTGGGACAAGTGCAGCACATTTGACTGATTGCCTTGCTGTCACAGGCTCAGGACGGGGGAACATTTGAAATGTACAATCTGCCAAAGGATGCGTCTGGTGAAGCTCGGGAGGCGTCAGATGTGAAAAAGGGGTCCGGGAACTCTGCAGTCTTTGTCGCGCGTAATAGATTCGCGGTTCTGGACAAACAGCATCAGGTATGCGATTCGTTCTCTTGTCAATCTCAGATGCAAAACCTCTCGCTGATGGTCTACGAAATTGCCCGATGCAGCAAATATTCATCAAAGACCTGAAGAACGAGACCACCAAACAATTCAAGCCACCATCCACTGTAACAGACATCTTTTACGCTGGAACAAAGAACCTGTTGCTCACCACCGCTACGTCGGTGATATTGTACGATACCGAACTGCGGACCTCTGTAGCGGAACTTAGCGTTAACGGTGTCCGCTATGCTGTATGGTCCCCAGATATGTCGATGGTTGCTTTGCTCAGCAAGCACAGTAAGCGCCTTTAGATTCGGACGGTAGGTTTCAGAGTTGCATACTGATCATGCGCATTTTTGCAGCAATCGTTATTGCGAATAAACAGCTTGAGCAGAGTTGCCTCATTCACGAGACAATCAAAATCAAAAGTGGTGCTTGGGACGAGATTGGCATTTTTGTCTACACGACCCTCAACCACGTCAAGTATGCTCTGCCTCAAGGGTAAGTCCTGTTCTGAAACCGCTCCACTTTTGGCAGTGATTTAAACCGTCCTTACAGCGACAACGGTATAATTCGTACGATTGACCAGCCGGTGTATCTGACGAAGATTCGAGGAAAGAATGTGTACTGTTTAGATAGAGAAGGAAAAGTGCGGGTCATCACGATTGACCCAACCGAGTACCGGTTCAAGCTCGCGCTCGTGCGGAAAAACTATGACGAGGTGCTGCACATTATCCGGACTTCGAATCTCGTGGGCCAGTCAATTATTGCTTATTTGCAGAAGAAGGGATACCCAGAGGTATGACAGTCAGCTTTCTAGGAGTCCTGGCTGGTTCTCGAATGCTGGACAGGACGTGACTGAAAAATGACGTCCTACAGATTGCTTTGAACTTCGTCAAGGACCACAAAACTCGGTTCGAACTAGCTTTAGAATGCGGAAATATCGATGTGGCGGTGGAGATGGCAGAGGCTATGGACAGGGAAGACTGTTGGACGCAGCTCAGTGCTGAAGCGTTACGTCAAGGAAATCATCAGGTATGGCAGGAGTCCCTCAGAAGTTGAACAGAGGAAGGTGTCTTGATGTTGAATGGTCAGGTGGTGGCGAGGGCATATCAGCGTATCAAGAACTTTGACCGCCTGTCCTTCCTGTACCTCATCACTGGAAATGTCGACAAGCTTCGGAAGATGCTGAAAATTGCCGAAATGCGAGGTGAAAACATGTCTCGCTACCACAATGCTCTTTATGTAGGCGATGTTGAGGAGCAGGTTAAGACCTTGAGGGAAGTTGGACAACGTAAGATGTGGCGTTCATCCGCCCCCAAACCCACCTACTGCGCGTTGGTCGCACTTGATTGTTGACCTATGTTTCTCGCTTTAGTTCCCCTCGCTTACCTCGCAGCCCAATCGCACGGGCTGGCGGAAGAGGCAGCCTCAATATTAGCCGCTGCGGGATTAGAGACCCCACCTGCTATTCCGGAAGGTGCCCACCTTTTGAAAGCTCCAACGCCTATTTTGAAGCATGGCGATTCCAACTGGCCTCTCCTCACGGTGTCCAAAAACGTGTTTGAGGGTGGTTTGTTCCAAAACGATAACGCTCTGGCGGCGCCAATTATGTTGGACGATCAGATTATGCAAGAAGGAGGAGACTGGGGAGACGAAGATCTTGACTTGGGGGAATTCGGGGATGGAACAAAGCGCGCGGCAGCTGTCCCGAAAGGAAAGGTCGACACGGACGTGGACATCGGGGAGGGAGACGGCTGGGACTTGGATGGGGATTTGGACCTTCCCGAGCTGCAAGGGCTATCTCTGGGGGGCCCAACGGTGGAATTCTCGCCACCCGCCGCTGGTACCGGTGTCAGCGACCTTTGGGTTCGCAACTCTTCGCTTGCAGTTGATCATGCGGCTGCGGGCTCGTTTGAGACGGCCATGCAGGTTAGTGTAAATTGCTTGCACTGTGTCTAGGCTTGACCCCTTTCTCATTGCCCCGCATTTTTGCAGTTGCTCAGCAGGCAGGTTGGCGCCATCAATTTTGTCCCACTAAAACCGTATTTCCTCTCTGCGTGGCAAACATCACGTGCCTTCTTGTCGTGCAATGCGTCTGCCCCCTCCCTGTCCGTGGCGATATATCGAAAGGATTCCAAGGTCCTGCCGTACATTGCTTTCAACCTGCAAAATGTGATCACAAAATTGCAGGAAGCATATGCTGTAACAACCGCCGGAAAGTGAGTTGGGTCGATTTATACGGTGCAGTCACCATGCCAATGCTAATTTCATTGCTCCACAGCTTCGCGGAGGCATTGGGATTATTTAAAGCTATCCTTCATACTATCTTGCTCACGGTTGTGGAACGCCGTGCTGAACTGGATGAGGTATTTCCACATCATCCAACGATTGTGTATGTCGTGATGTATGCTTAATGCTCGATGGCTTGGCACGCACAGGTTCAACAACTTATCAATGTCTGCCGGGAATATATCTTGGGTTTGCGTATGCGCCGGGAAGGCAACTTTGACAGCGACCCGAAGCGAGCGGTTGAGCTGGCAGCCTATTTCACCCACTGCCGACTGCAACCGGCACATTTGCAGCTCAGTGTACTCTCCGCGATGACTCTCTCATGGAAGATCAAAAATTATGCAACAGCGATGGTGTTTGCAAGGCGTTTGTTAGAACTGGGACCGTCCCAGCAACGCGCCCAACAGGTTAGTATTTATTCCTTCATTCGAAGTGGAGCTGGGCTGACAAGAAGGAGTAAACCTTTCGACATTCGCTTCCAGGCCCACAGAATTATAGCTGCAGGCGAGCGCAATCCGACGGACGAGGTCCGTCTTGACTATGACCAGTACAATCCGTTCGTTACATGCGGTATCTCTTTCACGCCCATCTACCGCGGCAGCCCATCGGTGCAATGTCCGTACTGCAAAACAGCCTTCAAACCTGAGTTCAAAGATCAACTGTGCCAGGTCTGCGAGGTTTCACAAATTGGGGCGACCGGGACGGGTTTGAGGAGCATGTTGGAACAACGATGAGCCGCCGTTGAAATTGGTGGAAAACGATTGTAGAATTTTAGCTTTATAAGAGTGTTGGATCTCACTGAATCTTTGATCGTTCATCAGTTGGTGACCCACAGCCATGTTGTCTGGGGTTCATTTCCGCCCATCGCCATGAGGGAGCTAACTCAATCGATCACGGTGTACAAAACCATTGTGCTTTGGAGATATGCAAAGATATGCAAAGCCCTACTCTAGTCTGATCGCGCCGCCTTCCTCGCAGCCCGCTCTGCCACCTTCGCCTGCACTCTTTCCCTTGCATCCGCTGCTGCCGCCTTGTATCCCCCTTTCTGCCCCAAATTAAACCCTAAATTCCTCAATTTTTTTGCCACCGCCGGTGTTACGGCCGCCGTAATCCCCAACTTGATTGGCATAAACAGTTTCGTCATTGCCATCGCCAGCAAGACATTTCTGGAAGTGGTCAACACTGCCGGTTCCCTCGCCCATTCCGGGAGGTATGTAACCCACTTTCGGGATTCTTCTTTGTCTTCCGAGTCTTCCGCCGCGCGTTCCTCCGGGGTTGGGACGTGGAAGCCCAGTTTCGCTTTGACGTAATCAAGAGCGGCGCGGATTTGGGCCGAATCGATGCCAAGTACAGTGATGGATATGAAGCAACCGCAGAATGTTATGAAGGAGAGGGTGAGGTAGACCCCCAGTGCTATAGGCCCGTATTCGCGGGACAGAGAACGAAAATCGCGTTTGGGCGGCGGAGGCGGTGGTGATGAAGGGGTTGAGCTTAGCGGTGCAGTTGCGGTGGGAGTGGTGAATGCACGGAGAAGGTTTGGGTGGAATATGCTCGGCTTGGGGTGTGTTTGCAGGCGCAGACTGGGAGATGATTGCACTCTGGGAGACCGATGGAAGGATGGGAGGAAAGCGGGGGTTGTGGTATACGAGCGATTTCTTGGAAGGTGCAGCGTGCTATTCAAGGAGACAGGTACGCGCAGAAAGCGCCATAAGCTTCGGGAGGTGGACATTTGGATGATTTGGGGTGGGATCGAAGCACCCGAAACTGCGCGCAACATTTCATTTTCATTTGTTTCATTTGTGGCTTTGCAACGTGGCGAAAATGCGTTCGTCTCGAGAAGGTATCCAACTATTTTGACTCGCTCGAAACTGCTAACTTAGACGGTAATTGCTATCCGCAAAGCGACACTTGGAATTACAGAACCCAGTCTCTTCGTCCATGCCAAAAGGACTAGAAGGACTTGGATGTAATCAACTCATGGCCGCTCTCGATACATGTGGGATGCTCGGCTGCTGACATAATCCCTCCTTTGGGTATCCGCTGTCTTTTCCTCCCTCCTCCCACCTGAGATCTCTCTACACAACTGTTTCCTCAATCCACAAAGATTTAACTGCACCCATTTCCGTATAGCCTCCGGAATACATATAACTCAGCTCTTGTCCTCTTCCCGCTCCAAGTTAAGAGTTATTCCTCATAAATGGCTGCAGCAAGCGTGTTATCCAAGGCCTTACAAGCACACTTGGGATATTACCGTGAGTTGCGACTCGCACAACTGAAGCCAAATTAGCAAAATATTAGTGTATGCTTGCGTCTCTAACTAACAATCTCTCTCAATAGCGGGTGATTATCCCCTGACCCTGTCCGAAGAGCATTATGGAAGCGTGGGTGTAAAAGAGAAGCGAAGGTATTACCATTTGCTCGAACGGACCCATTTCCCTGAATTTCTGATTTTTATGTTTCTCTAGAGACGTTCCTATAGTGATTAGCGCAGTAGACCTCAAAAAGTTAACGCGGAAGATCGAAGGCGCAGAAATGGACCAGAAAATCAAGGAAATGCAGAAGGCCGATGTGAGTGTTCGCTGTTCCTCTGGCTCCCAAAATCAATTGCAACTTACAGAGTTTTCTTTCGTGTTAACAAAAGCGGGAAGAAAGGGTCCGCCTGTCACGGAATCGAGTGCAAAATTGGGACAACACGATTGCCGGCCAGCGTCGGAAAAAGTTGCAGGCCCGAGCAGAACGGCTTGCTGCCGAAGAGGCAAAGCGAGTCGAATTGGACAAAGAATATGCCATGGAAGAAACATCTCGGCGGAAGGCGGCCATTGATCGGGCGAAGGCCTTGCAGTATTCGGAGACAGATCCCGTCAAGGCATTCCATAGTAAAGTCATGTTGTTTCAAGTCCTACGGGTACGGATGATTTTTGTGGGGCTGCTGTATTCTTTTATCCTCTTCGGGCACCACTGTATCGACTTCCGCACCTAAACGCACAGGAGCGCGACATGCAGTTGGCCCTCAAAGCAGAGCGAAAGTCACTGGAACAAAATCAGGATGCCAAATACCTTCGCGAAGCGGAGGCCAAATTGGCAGCAGAATTGGAGGCTGAGGCTAGAGGTCAATATGAGGCGCGGAGGAGAGAAGTACATTTGCAAAAAGAGCAAATGGCTCAACATCAAGCGCGGTTGGACCGTGAGGCAGCCGAGAAGAGCGTGAGTATGAACTGCAAGTGTCGTGTCTTCTGGCACTGCTTGAATACGATTCTCTTGTCATTTTGAAGTCAGAAATAGACGAAGCCAAAGCTCTCGAAACTGCAGCCCAAGAATTCAAGCAGCAGCAAAGGGATTTAGACACGAAGCGCCGGGCTCAACGTGTTGCGCTTCAACAGCAGCTGCTGGAGCTGAAAGAAGAGTTAAGTATGCGAGCACGCGCCGCAAAAATACAGGAAGATCGAGAGGAACAGCGGAATCATGCGTGGATCGCGAGGAAAGCTAAACAGACCAAAACAAGGAGGGAGATCGAGAAGGAGTGGTTCAGGTAAGCTAAAAGTTGGCTATTGTATGAGAAATTTAGCTAATGACTCTTCTTGTGCGCTCGGTCATTCAGTGAGTCTCAGAAAATCCGCGAACGCATTGGCAATCAAGCCAATAAGATAGCTATTGTGGCCGATGCCAAAACTGAGGAGCGGGTGGCAAAGGCGGTCCAACAACGAGAAGAGGAAGACAACCGGAGAGAGGTGGAGCGGAAGCGAAAGACTGAGCAAGCTCAGGAGGAGCTCAAGGCGTACTTTGCAGATTATGTGAGCTGATAAGCTTTCTGGAAAATCCACTACTTATCCAACCCTGATAAAGATGCGACATATCCACAGGTACGCCGGACAGAAGCAGCGAAGAAAGCCTTGAAAGAGCAAGAAGAGGAAGAGTTGCGGGATTACCTACGAATCCACGACGAGGAAGTGGCAGCTCAAAAAGCCCGCAAAGCCCTTAATCTGAAGAATGGGAAAGACTTGGAGGCGTTCCGTCAGCAGCAGATGGTGGGAAGAGTACAATCATCTTTTCATTCTTCTTGTATTCGCGCATTCTTTGACCGGTTGTTACAACAGAACCATGTGGAAACAACCCGCCGCCGTGAGCGAGAAGCCCAGCTCCTCTTTGACGCGCAGCAACAAGCATCCCAAAGCACCGACGATGCCCAGCTCATGGCTTACATGCGTTCAATGTCGCAAGAACCGTGGGCGATCAAAAACACTCGGCTGCAGCAATACATCAAAGACGAAACGGAGCGACCGAGGGAGAGGGTGCCCAGACTCGGGGATAAATACCGTCTGGATACTGCATTGAGACTGGGGTTGAGTTGTGCCAGATACCACAGGCCAAAGACGGGGAACAGAAATCTGGGGATGGCGGGTGGTGGGGACGGAGCCAAGGCTGGGTCTTTAGCAGTTGTCGGGTCGAGGCCTGGAAGTTCATCGGTGCTAGTGGGAGGAGGAATGTAATAACAGTGGGGTGGTTCCAGTTGTAAGACACATTCTTCTTGTAATAGACTGTATTGTTAGGGTGTATTTTGGGTTTATGTACAAATTACCGTTTTTACTACTTCTACTTTTCACCGTGTGCTACCAGCAAATAGCATACTTGCCGCGTCTTCTCAACAACCCGCCTGCATCTCCTCGCACGCCTTATTCCCAACCTCTAAATCCACCGGTTCCTTTTCCGCACTATTTCCCTCCTTCCGTGCCTTGAATGTCCCGATTCGCGAGCGCCAGCAGTACGTGCATGTGAGGATGTTTAGGACCGTGAGAAGGCAGAAGGCGCTTATGAGGAAAAATGAAAAGGGAGAAATGGGAGTCACACTAGAAATGAATTTGGGGAATAGTTAGCCTCAATACATGATTGAATCAAAAATATCAAGATATTTTGGCATTTTTTTTTTACCTTGTTGACTCGTCTCAGCTGCAGCTGATGGCACGCTCAACGCGACTAGTGACAGGGACATTGTACCATTGCGCAAGGTAACGGTGAAGGGCATTTTCCGAGTCTGTGTTTGAATTCTTTCGAAAACCCAATCAAGGTGGAAGGGGTACTTCGGTTTGTTTTGCGGCGAGATGAAGGGAAACAAAGAGTTATGTGTCCCCTTCTATCAACCAGTTCTTTGTAATTTTGAGTGGTCTTTGAATGCACATCTTTATTTTCCCCTGCTAACAATTTTTGGGACCAGTCCCGCAATTCATGTCGGAAGAATAGCCAAAGAAAAGCGCAAGAATAGTTCATGAATAGGAAACAGGACAATCTACATGTGTGTTAATTGCCAAAAGCACTTTCAAGTGGTACTACGGCGTAAACTTTCAATCGAATTAAGTTTGAGCACGTACTGGCAAACGCATATTCATCAATGGTTCGCTGGGCTTGCAAACAGCTCGAAGTCGAGTGCAGTCAATTCGGATACCTTGAAGCAACGCGCAGTTTGGATACCCCTAAACGCGTCTGGAAACCACACGGGAATACTTACTGCTTGCTGTAACTTTTGTCCCCGTCCATGCATGGGGGATGGCATCATCTTCGTTCCCTGATCTGCCGTAACTTTTTAATATGCGCAGTCCGGGCCTCCCGACCTCTTGGTCACCAGTCTCAAAAAGGCGTGCTGCTTCATTGGGGTGGTGGGCAATTACAAAAAGACGGTATGACTGGACATCGCTCTGCCTGGCATTCGCCGCTGTGGCAACCTCCTTTTCATTTCGGCCGTGGCAACCTCCTGTGCATTTCAGTCAGTGTACGCTTCGGCATTTGCTGTTTGGAGGCGATTGCTCGCTTGTCCAATCTTCGGACATTGCCGGTTCCTGCGCCCAAGCTTGGATTGCTTGGAATTTCATCAGGCTTTAGCACCCCAGGGACCGCACGCCCTCGTACCCCTCATGCGCTGCCCCATGCGTCCGCTATCATTGGTCCAAGCCACTGGGAGCCTCTGCGCCATTTTCGTCGGGCATGGTATATAAACCGCGGGGCCCGCAAAGTTTAATGGATTCCAGTGAAGTTTACTGAGGAGTCTCACCCGAAGGGATAGGGGATGTGAAGCCGGGGTGATTAACAGGCGGTCAGAGATTGCAGTTCATCCGCAACCTCTTTTTTTGCAGCTGGTGGTAGCGCTTCTTTTCCCCTCCTTGTTTACCAGGTGGCAAGGAAGGTTTTTGATTCCACCGAGACAACTACTCACGGAGACAACTCAAGCAGTATCACCTCCCCCACAATGCCACTAAACCAGCAACAAAGAAACACACTCCCTTTGTGTATGCAGCGTACACTTCTTTGGAACACAGGTGATCACTGAAATGCTGCTTCAACCCTGTCCACTCTCCCAAACGCGTCGTGCTACCTTGGACATAAAATCCAAAGATCAGTCAAGTAACCCCGAAGAAACTCTCTGCTATACCGCGTCAGGGGGTATAAAGCATGCCATTCTACCCGGAGGGAATAAACCAAGTTAGGCTACATGTGTGACTTACAATGGAAATATGAGTTGCAACGATTTATAGCAATCTCATCCATTGAAGTAAACATGTTGAATGGCATGGTTTATATCCCCCTCCCATGGCTTCAAGGACAAATCATGAGCGAAGTTCCAGCATGTATGGCGCTGCATGACGGGTCGCAACATATATATTTTCGTCTTGCCAACCACAGGCCAACAGTCCCGTCTACTCTAAAACGGCGCATACTCTTTAGGCGCCTTCACTACCCTCCACCGCTCCTCATATCGGCTCCACACCTCCCACCCAATCTCCGCTAACACTTCGCGTTTCATATCTACAGCCTTCTTCCACACCTCCCCTTCCGCCCCTACGTTCTTGACCTCTCCAACAAACTTGTTCAAGGCTTTCAGTGCAGTCGCGTGCAAACCTCTCCGACGTTGCTGCCACGCCCAAAGAAGGAGGTATTTGCCGTCCGTTGTGGGAGGGTCAGCGATCCATTTTGCAAGCTCGGATAGTGTAGAGTCAAATAAGGCCATGTCCGCGGTGGGTGCTGGTGCAAGTGTAGCTGCGGCGCTTTTGCCGACTTCGGCGTTTTCAATGGTCGCCTTCAGTGCACGACCATTCCACCCGTATGCAGCGATAATAGCCTCCTTTTGCCGATCCATTTCCTTCTTTCTGTTCTTTTCTTTTTCGCCACCGGTCACGAGATCATGCTTTGTGCCCAGGTAGACCGCAAGTTCCTTAAGGTCCACCAGGCTAAGAATTTTGTCGGCTGTGTCAATAATCTCTTTCGCCAATTCGCGTGATACCCGGCCGTCTGCCTTCTCGGCCTTCTCAGCTTTCTCGGCAAGCGAATCCAGTTTTGCTTGGTACAACGGCAAGTGGTCCGCGTACTCGCTTTCCAACCGTTTCAAAAGCGCCGTCTTGTTCTCTTCCTTTGCCATCTTCTTGAGCCAGGATATTTCCAAGTCCCTGGTGGCTTCTTTCAGCAAAACCGTGTCGTCTTTCGGTGGCTCCTTGGGTCCCGTTCCTTCGGATTCCTCCTTGTTTGCTTCGGGCGGCGGTACAATCCAGGCAACAGGGTACAAGCACCCCTCCACCTTCTTGCCACCACCGACAACTTCCATCTTTCCTACCAACAGATCTCCTTGCTTCGCATCCTTGGGTTGCGCTCCAGAAAGTTCTCCGCCAATCCAAAACACCGCACGGTCACCACGTCTCAAAATCTTCTTTTTGAACTTTGCGTCATCGCCAGCTGCGCCGGTCGCAATGTCGCCAATGGATTTGTACGCGGTGAGGTTCAAAGGCTTCGCTAACGCGACATCAAGAACCAGCGGGGCTGATGTCATCTTGTCGAGAATATCCACAGAGGCAGCCTGGATTTGGACTTTAATCGTGTATGTTCCATCAGCAAGTTTGACAGCTTTGGGGTATATGTCCTGCAAATATCAAATATATCAGAGTCAATTTGGTGTCCCGCAGGGAGAACTTCACATAGAAATCCAGTCCCACCTGATATGACACTGATCTCTTGTTTGCATCGAAAACTGAAGATCGAGGATACAATGTCATCAGCAGATCATCAATGGATAACCTTGCCCAGTCTAGCGCACTTACCAATGAGCACAAAGCTCTCCACTGATGCATCGTAAAGAACTTCGTTGAATCTGGGCACACGTGGAGTGACATTCACCCCCGCTCCAGCTTCCGTGATTTTAACCGAGTAGGTAAGCACCAGCTGATGCAGTTGGCGAGAATCAGGCAAGACATCTCGCGATTTAAGTGGTGACATCTGAGAGTCTGTGGGTCGGATGAAGCGTCGCAACGTATCTGGAAAGGACAAAAAGATGATTCGGAGTGAGCAAGCGCTTACATGTCCCTCCGAGCAACCCAAAAGGAGGAAAGCATCCTCAGCCTCAAACTCATCCTCGAGCACATCACGTACCGAGGCTAACAGTCGGTGCAACCTCCTCCTTTCTCAATGGAGTAGCGACATCAACCCTCGCGAATCCATGGTTGCCCGAGTTCAGATACACTAAGTCTCCTCCGGTACCACTTGACGCACCCAACCCGCCACTCGTCGAACCGGAGACAGAGCACAGGATTCCGTGGAACTTCAACTCAATTGAAACAGAGGTTGTGCCAGGAGACGACCAAAATTGGGCCAAGCAGACCTGTTTGATCGAAGACGTTAAGGGAGGTGAATCCTGTTGGCGATCCCGACTACACGAATCGTACCTCAAGCGTGACATTGGGCAAGACTGGAAAAGTCTTTTGGTACGTGCTTGCTTCGCTTCTATCACCGGAACCTGGCGAAGTAAGGGAAAATGCATATTCTTTTTCGAATTTGACGTATCGAGTTTGCTATGAATTGCGCTGGGTCAATGATTGTCTTCTGCAACTTTATCCAACGCGATTGCATATAAAACTCACTGGCTGCAATTGCATCATGTGTACAATGAATCGGGCGGGAGCCTGGCGGTTCTCGGACCTCACTATCAGCTCTGATCCAAACCAGTCAGTTATTCATGATAAGCGCGGCAAAACGTCATTCCTTTGCTTACCCGCAAAATTGGCCCCAGCGGGCACACTAATGAACCTCCTCTCAATCGCTCCAGGCTCGAATCTTACTCCATCCCACTTGACGTAACAATCCCTGGAATTCAGATCGACGGGCTGCGGTTTGCAGACGGTGACAGGGACCTTGAAAAGGGGTCCACCGGATTTGCGCGCCGTCTCGTAGGCCACAATCTCGCCAAAGTGGAGGCCAGGGGGCAGGTTGCTTGGGTCCACTTGAACGTTGAAGCCGCGTCCTGACGTAGTGCAAATCAGACATCAGTTCGGCGAGCCATTGAGAAAAGGTGGAGTAGAAACCGAAAACCCACCTCCATTGTTCAAATGCAAGTAATCGGGAGCGCTAATCCAGCGCTGGGTTGGCACCAATGCAAGTCTTGCCTCCATTTCCAACTTAAGGGCGTTTTGACTTGGTGCCAATGCATTGGGGAACACTGGCTGGGCATGAACTTGAATCGTTTGCAACTCGGACGTTTCGTCCAAATCGCGAAGATAAATCCCGCGGTACTTGTATTTTTCAGGGAGCGTCACCTGGATGGATGGCAGAAAACCACATATTAACGAAAAGATCAACGAAAGGCGAGTAACAGGAACCAATTCTTCCCAACCTCGTAGTGCACGTCGAAATTGGTCCGGCCATCGCGGAATTCGCTCAAATGTTGCCAAGCGTTTTCAACTTGAATAAATGGCACGTTCATGGGATCCGAAATATCTTTTCCCGTGTTCACAATAGCAGCCTTTATGCGGTACGGATTGTACGGTATTTGTTCAGCCTTTAGGCCGGAGATCAACTGCACCAAAAAAAAATTTCGTGAGCTCTTTTGGCACGATGCAACAGGCAAAAGCGATGTCGATAGTTACCAGGGCCACACATCCACAACAATTGGGACTCGACATTGACGTTCCATTCATCAGCTGCGAGTTTTGGATCGTGTATTGAGGTACGCTGGTGATGGCAGCACCGGGAGCAAAAATATCTACACCAACGTCCCCGTCCAAGGTTGGACCTCGACTGGACCACGTGTACGGGCGCTCGGTCACGCTTTCCAGAAGAGCATATTCGGCGTCCATCATTCCTCTGGTCACGTAAGCCCCGACCCCAATGACTCCACTTGATGTTCCTCCTAAGGATGATTAACAAATGTCATTCAACCTCTCCTGACTGCTGCCAACAACAGAATGCTGCCACTGACCAGGTGCTCCGACGGTCGAGAGGGCCGGTCCCGCGTTTCCAGCAGACGACAGTACGACACATCCAGACTTGTTCACGACTTCGTCACGCAACAATTCGATAAAGCGTCCGTAGTTCGGGTTGGCGGCCGCCTCGCCATACGAAATATTGGCTACATCAATTTTGAGACGAACCAATTCAATGGCGGCGCGGACCAGGCCGGAACCAGTTTCCATAGAGCCTTTGATCACATCGGGTGTTTGCAATGCGAGTATTCAGATTCATCATTTCCTATTCCGCATAAATCGCGTCACAAGCCAGTGTCAACACGACATACCTAGACGAGTGTCTCCAATTTTCAAGGAAACGATTTGGGCTCCCGGAGCAACCTATGCGCACCGCTTCCGTGAGTACAAATACAAGGGACCAAATTTGCATCTGCTCTCGCAACCCATATACCCACCCCGTTGAGGCGAGGATCGTCAGGATAATTCGCAGCAGCAATTGCGGCGACATGTGTCCCATGTGAACCTGTTGGAAATTTTTGACATCAACGAGTTGCTGTTCGCCCGGCCTGAAGGATCCATGACCTACCAGCCACAGTGACGATGCTCAACGTTTCGCCCTCATCATGAATGTTGACGGAGAAATTAAGCATCGAGTCGTCGCCAAACCGCACGAATTGCCGTTCATCAGCAAAGTTGGTGAGCAACTGAGCGTTTGTCAAGTCACCACTTTCATTAATGTCGATTGCCGCGCGCCACTTCGTGCCATCATGGAAAACCACGCAGTCCTAAATTGATACGAATATTCAACATGGTTCGTAAGACATGTTCAGGCAAGGAAGAGGGAAGTCACATACAATCAGAATGCCGGGATCTTCATATGATTTCCACAGGTCACGCAATGTTTCAAACCGGGCCTTATGGTCCGCCTTGACCAACTGTTGTTCTTCATTAGGTGACGGGTTCGCTTTGTCGAACTCCGAAGCTTCTTTCTGCGCTTGAGTTACGAGTTGGTGATGCTCGACTTCAAATTTGCGCTTGCGTTCCTGGCAAAGGCAAACGCCGGAACGGCTAGAAAGTCAACACTGGTACTCAAACATGACAATAACTTCAAATGCCCGTGGCCATGGTACCTTTTCCAAGCGGTCCACAAGCCCCTTGGGAAACAATTCTGCCGATTTCTTAACCCCCAACCGGTACTTTCCCGTCGGATTGTTCCATTTTCCAAGAGTCAATTTACGTCCGGAAAGACCCGTCACCGTCGTCTTTCCATTTTCGTCGGACGTTGCTTCGACGACGGTGGTGCATGGCACATCTCCAGAACTGCAGGTTACAGCAACGTGAGCCGAGTAATATGAGGACGGAAAAGAAAGGCTGTCCCGTTTATTTACCCAGTGCAGTCAATCAATTCGATCACCTTGGGTCTTCCGTCACTGGTGACCTAAATTAATGAAGAAGATGGACGACGATTTTTCAGTAAACAAAACAGAAAGCATAAACTTACAGAGTTACCCACCTCTAATCCAGGCGCTCCCGGATCAACACCTATCCGTATACAACAAAAGGTCAGGAGTGTATGGTCGGCTTATTGCCTCTTCCCTCAATTTAACGTGCCCCTACCGGTATCCAGAATGGCAATTGTGACACCTCTTCCATCATATTCGGGATGAGCACGCACAAAAGCGGCCGACTGGGTTTCCTGTTTGCAAAGCAACGGGTTGGGGAGGCAGATTTGCCCAACGTCCGTCGTTCAGGTTGAGTGGTGGTTCAACGTGGGAAAGAGCCAAAGCATTCTTCGTGCAAACAAACCTCTTTTGGCAACAACCCATTGACGGGAAAATCCCTTACAGACTGTTGACTCCAGCTGGGCATATTGAGCGTCGGGAGGGTATCAGTTGCAACGAAGCGGGAAAAGTGTAGTGCTGACGGCGGTGGTAGAGGTTGAGCGAAAGCAATTGGACGCGATGAGCCCTTCAGCAAGCGCGCAAAGAGGTTGACTCGCTGCATGGGCTGTTCAAGCGACGCTTCCGCAGACGGAGGCACCTCTCCTCTTAGCACATGTATTACGTGATCGGGTATCCGCACTTCATTGCTCGATAGACAATTTGGCAATATCTATCATTTATTGTTACAGGTCTCTATCGAATACCCTCCCACTTCAACGGACAGCCGCCATCCATATCAACCCCTAACGCGCTGTTTGACGAGTTCAAATACGTGTTTGGTGTGCTGGAGGGATTGGGACGTCGGAGGGATGATGGGAATGGGAGGTGCTGCCGTGAGAGGTGAGGTACATGACCGACTGCTCGAAGGTGAAGGTGGAGGGCTGGGTCACTAAGATTTGGGTTCCCGTCCGGAAAATTGTAATATTACCTACCACCTTATCGAATACTATATATAGGTAGTTTATTTCGTTTTGAATATTTGGCAAAGAGTTTCCAGCGTTTCGTTCCTATGCATTTGTAACTGGGAACCTGCTCAAAACCTCATGAGATGGACATGGTCAGCAACGACGAGAAGGACCGAGGAGAAGGCCGTGGTGGGGGTCCTTTGATGGCAAAGTTTTGTGGACGATGGTTTCGAGGAGGTTCGAAACTTATTCTACCCGGTACTTGCGGGCTCAGGGAGACGCGTGTCCGGATCAATTTGTGAAACGTAAGCTTAACCCAAGTAAGGTACATCCGTGCTAGACCTATCAGTACCGGTGGTAGACCTAGACTGCTGAGAGGATCTAAGAGGAGGGACAAAAAAAAATGAAATGTGCGCCCAAGAGGCAGGAGCACTGCCCCCTTTCTACACAAAAGCTCAATCCCCCCCAGCGATCCCCCCGGCACAAACGACGATGGTGTTCAAAACTCTACTACAAGCGTCCGCCCTAGCAGCGGGTCTGGTGTCACTTGTCGAAGTCGGCGCCCAACAGATATCCTTCACAACCTCCCGCCTGAACCACAACATGCTTGCGACAAGTAATAGGATTATTACGTTGACTGGACACATGTCGCTGAATGACGAGGACCTTGCGCTTGGTTGGTCTTTTTTGGTCCAACTCTTTTTGTTATCTGTTGAAGTTTTTGGACTAACGTATGCGTGGTGATGTTTATATATGCAGACGCAAATTTAACCCGCCGCCAAACCATCGTCTCTACCTCCGTGTCCGCCATGGACTATGGAACGGGCAAAACCGCCGATTACACCGTCACCCCACTCAATGACACTTTTAATCCCCTTAACACGTATGGTGCCGCTTGCGCGTACGATGCGTCGTCAAAGTTGATTCATTGCTGGGGGGGAAGGGAAGTGTCCCAGGTCCCGGCCAAGGTGTACAACACTCTGAGTAGTTTTGATACGACGGCGATGAAGTGGGTGCGGGTTGCAGAGTACCCTGAAGTGCCGGGGTACATGGGTAGTGCCAGTGCTGTGGTGGACTCTTCGCTCTACATGTATGGAGGTGGGTGTCTGGTTTGTTTAAACACTCGATGTGGGCAGCAAGGAATTAATTTGACTACCGTCTTCTTGATTTTCTAGGCTCCAACACATCCGATTTTTACCGCATTGACCTCAAAAGCTACGCATTATCCCGCGTCACAGCGACTGGTGTCTCCCCTGGATCCCGCAAAGATCACTGCATGGCCACCCTATCCGACACGAAATTCATCATGCAAGGCGGGACAATCAGTCGCTCCGCCGGCAGCGCGGAAATCAACACCAACCAGGTCCACATCTTTGACACCCAAACCAACAGCTGGAGCGACGTGACCCCTTCCAACGCCACCACCGCCCCGCTCAACCCTTCAGCTCGATTCGGCTCGGGTTGCGTGGTAGGCCAAAATGGCGGCTTTTACATCTTTGGCGGGTCGGACGGTTCTCGTCGTAACGACTTGTGGGTCCTTGAACCTCCTCAACGGCAATGGAAGCGACTCACCGCCGACACCGCCAACATCCCCAACTTGCCTGACACACGCTACTACACGCGTCTCCTGAGTCTTGGCAGATTCCTTATCACATACGGCGGTGCGAACGCCCAGATCGGTAACAGCAGCACGCGTGTAGCATACGACGCCAACCTCTACTTTTTCGACACGGAAAAGTCCGAGTGGATCAGTTCCACCACGTTCCTGAATGACCCGTGGTTCAAATCATTCTCGAATTCCGGCGAGAGTAACGCTGGGGCCGACAGTCATGATGGGGGTGGGGCGAACATTGGTGCGATTGCTGGGGGTGCGGTAGCAGGTATCGTGGTGCTGATTGCTGCTGTTGCGGGGGTGTTAGTGGTTATCAGAAGGAGGAACGCGGTGAAGGCCAATGGTGTGCCTGCTGCAAGTTACGGTGCTGTCCCGCCGCCGCCAGTGATGCATGGGCTTGATACGCCCGAGTACCATGTGTAGAACGTGCGGTGCCATCCTTTTCTTTAGAAGTATTTAGGACTTGCAATGATTAACTTTAGTTTACTATGCTTATATGCTATGCGGTGGAGTGGAGAGTCGGACAGGGCAGTCATTCAAACACATTTCAAGTAGCAACAAATATGACTTGTCGCCTTGAGCAAGTGCGCGGCGGTGTGGATGCGCGTTGGGCAGAAAAATATACGCAGGAGCATTTTTTCATGATTTGTTAGGGGCCGGAACCAGCCTTCATTGACCTCCGTGTTTCGGCTTCCACATCTCCATCAACTAAAACCACTAACCACTGTGGTTCAGGAGGGTGAGTTGGCTGTGCTTTGTGCACAAAGGCGGGTAACTTTTCCGCGCTGGTTGACGAGTTAAACTATGTGTTTGGTGTGCTGGAGGGATTGGGACGTTGCAGGGATGATGGGAATGGGAGGAAGGTGGTGCCATGAGAGATACATGACAACTGCTCGAAGGTAAAAGGTGGAAGATTGGGGTAGACTCGCTGCATTCCGAGGCATGCGCAAACAGAAGGACTTTCAACGCACTTGAAAATGGGAAGAATTCGAATATGAAAGAGAGAGACTATCGCAAAATTCCGGCTTGAGGGGCCAAGGACCGGTATATTTTGCATAGAAATTTCTGCTAAAAAACTACGACTAGAGTGTTTGTTCTCTACAGTAATACAAAACTTTTTTGGAGCCACACCCCATCCAAATTGAAAAGACAAATCTACAAAAGAACTACCGTATCCACTCCTGAGAACCTCGCAGATTCGAAATTGCGGCTAGCGCGACTCCCCAAACGAGCGAGGAACCTTCCTTCTCCCTTTCTAAACATCTACCGCCATCATATAATTCGCTTCGACCCAAAAGTTCGTTTTCCATTATAGATCTCATAAATCCCTCCACGCCGCATCCATCATAGCTAGATAGCAGCAACGTTGCCGGCCCCCGAACCACCTTGCCAGCAAAGTCGGGGCGGGGCGGCCGCCGCCAATATCGACGCATGTTTACGCCTTCCAGGGCTTGAAAGGGTTGTCGACGGTATCCATGAACGGCTTCATCTCCGGGAAATGTCTGGTAACCATCGCCTTGAACGTCCCCTGCTGCTTGATCCAGTTCAACCCGTCCTGGGTGTACACCGCGGGTGAGTAATCCGCCGTCAAGAACCGGTCGGTGAAGAGACGGCGGGAAGCCATGAGGATGAACACCTGGAACGCGGTGTTGGAGAATCCGTATCCGTCGGGTCTGGGTTCCTCCGCGAGCGTGCCCGTGAGGAGGTCGACGTCGTTGATGTCCGAGTAGACGGATTTGAGGAGGGCTTGGACTTTGGCGTCCGGGTTGATGTCGTTCCAGTCGCGGACGGGCGAGAGTTGGAGGAGGTTGCGGAATGCGACGTACCGAGGGATCCCGCGTTCGCGGTCGCGGTAGATTTCGGTGGTGGCGAGGTCGATAAGGTTGGGTTCGTTGGGTTTGGTCAGGTTCATGAGCCATTTCTGTTTTTCAAGGTTTAACGGGTCAGCGCGCCAAGTCCAGTCATCACACCACCGGCGCAAAAAAAAGTCGAGCACTGAAGATACTCACCGGGTAGTTGTTCAAGGTAAGCGCACCAGGGTTAGCAGTCCCAAAAGTGAAGATCAAGTCGCCCAACTCGTTCTCAGTCATCATCTTGCGGGATCCAGCAAACGTCACGGCGGGCATGTCGTAGATGCGGCCCGTGGATTGCTTGGTCTTGCGGGAGCGGACGTTAATGGTGTCGGGGAGGAGAGAGTGGAACCGGTAGACGGCGGTGAATTCTTCGGTGAGGGAGAAGGGCTGTAGTGAGTGAGGAGTGGTTAGTGATCGCACGTTTCGATGTTGGGAAAAATGGGAAGGTTGATGTGGGAATGGAGGAATGGAAGAGGAGGTACTCACCACACCAGCAAAGTGCGTTTCGCCACCGACGATACCAGAGAAGATGGGACCACCGTTCGCAAGCTCAGCCAAACCGTCCGGCAGCAATCCATCCCAGTTGGTCTCCATGGCAGACTTTAAAATCTTATTCTGAAGAATTCCAGGAGTCCATTCGACAGTATGAATTTTTGCATTGACAGCGGTCAACACCAATCTCGCCTTGTCGTGGAGCATCTGGTCGGTCCAACCCGGGTTCTTGGCCTTGAACATGTCGCAAATCGCATTATGTTCCAACGTAAAGAGGGAGTGAAGCATGGACAACCCGCTCCACCAGTTGTCACGGAACCCGGTGATTTCAATACCCGTTTCGTCGATGGGGAGGAGGTTGTTTTCAATCTTGAGTTTACCGTCTACGCCCGTGCGGATGCGTTGGTTGGTTGCGCGGTCCGTGCCGTAGATTTGGGACATGTCCCACCAGTGGGTGACGCGGTTCTTGAAGGCTTTCGGGCGCGAAGAGTTGGTTTGCGTCGTGTCGGGGACGCTGCGGGGGAGGTAGATCTTTTGCCCGGTGCCGGCGAGAGGGTCGCCGTCGGGGATGGGGACGTCGATGGGGCTTCCCCAGTCGCGTTCGTGGTCCTATATGAAAGTAGCAAGAAACCCCATTAGCGAAAAGAACGTTCATTTCATAACAGCGAAAATGCTTCCCGCATCTCAGATAGCAACTCACCATCCAGTCATGAACCTGGAACTGAATCCAAGACAGCACAAACATGTTGAGGGTAGTAGCCGGCTTGAACGTGTCGCGCATCATCAACTTTTGCCCAATGGTCCGCGGGTTAGGTGTCATCAGTTTCCCTTCGTCAGGGAAGCCCTTCTCAACAGGGATGTTGCGACCAAAGCGGTATCCCAAGCTCCCCATAGCGGGCTTGTCGAGGTCGTTGCACGTTCCGTCCAGCGTACGTGCAAAGCGGTCGGCCGCGGTGCAGGTGGCGGTAGGGTAGTCGTTGGAGTTGTAAGAGTCGTGGAGGTTTTTGGCTTCGAGTTGGTCACGGACGCCTGCGAGGTATAGGAGACCCATCAGGAAGGGGAGCTTCCACCATTGTCTGGTTAGGTCGGGAAATTGGAGGGATTTAGTGTACTTGATAATGATGTCAAAGGAATCGGAATGACGGGCAGTGATGATAACTACCTGATTGGGGTCGCTCCGATGGACCTCGGGGATAGGGAAGAGATGGCAGGCATTGGGATGATGCTTTGCGATCAAGCGAGTTTTGCTGTTTGTTGCGAAGGAGATGGGGGACGAAGGGAGTTGAGAGGAAGAAGAAGAAGTGGAGGAGGTGGGAGATGATACCGGCCAGCCGATGATGGAGAGAAACTTTGAGGTGGGGAAGGGGTCGCCCCTTTTATAGGGCGAGGATCAAGGTTGGTTGACCTCCAGCATGGAAAACACCTGGCACGGCCAAGTTACAAACTCTAAATGCGACGGATGGGGGGAGGCGGAATAACTGCAGATAGCACAGGGCAAACTGTCGTGTCTGACGTCCTCGGGCCTCCTTGGCTGCAAAGGGTTCCATGCGGTCCAGAACTGGTGCTTGGAACATACCACGCTACTACTGCGTCGTTACTTTGCATCGGAGAGAGCGCAGTGAGCACCCGTTGGGGTGGGGAAGGGAAGGGAGCGGAGCCTGGCAGCACAGCCCGACTTACGGACGCAGAACACAACATCTCGAGACACCCACCGACGCAACCACCACCTGAGACCACAGCACCCACCCAGGACGCGCCGCAGACACATTCACGCACAGGCATCCGACAGGTTTTTTTCAAGCGGACAGACACGGGCGGTCACTGATTGGAGCACCGGCTGCTGTTTGCAGGCAAAAGCAAGTGGAACCCCTTTGAAAACCCTGTACACCAAAGTTAATTTTCATTTAGGGTTTATGGAGATGGCTACATAGCACCCTGCTGCTGCTGTGGTGCTAGCTTGCTAGGATAGCGTCACAGGTGCAGTACAGACAGACAGACCTGCAGAGTCTCTGGAGCCATCCCCCGTGGGCCCACCTCCGCATTTTTAATTGTTCTCCGGAATGCCGCTGCGTCCTGCTCGGCTCGTGCGTTTTGTCAACAGTGAGCCTGCATTGCAGTAAGTTCTATAAAGCAATATCCAGCAATTGGAAGTGTGGTGTTTGGGTTCGAACGTACGGTACGCACAAACTTTGTTGCGAAGGCAACAGGAAGGCCACCCCGGTTGGAGCTGGACGCGTCAAAGCACCAGTTCCCATTTCTCGGGTCAGGCCTGGTCACACACCACATGGCCACACACCTTAAAACTTTTTTTGCACCGTCTCCGAAGCTCAGTTCATGCCGCATCCCAGAATGCTTCGATTCGATTCCCGCGTGTTTAGTCAGCGCTCGACGCGATGCTTCGATCTCCCACTGATCTCCACCACAACAACAACTGCTAGCATCATGGATTGAGACTCACACGAGCCCGCCGCCGCATAACTACTACCCACACACTTCCAGATCCTGTTTGCGCAGTTGCTTCGCAAAGCAGCCCGCTCTGTGATGATGATGGGCTAGATGCTGTTTATTAAATCAATCAATTAATTGGTCTTGGATAAAGTATCTTCTTTGAGCGTAATTGTCATCATCTGCCATCACTTGGGCGCAAACAACAACCTCATCCGCAGCCTTGGACGCACGCATGCGGAGCGCGGTGAAGGAGAACTCATGAGAAGAACAGGGAGCCTGCTTCCGCTTCCGCAGTTCTGCATTTCCGCTCTCCGCACGGGGATAGGTACGAGCAGCAGCACCTGCGGTTCACAAGACGTCTGCTGTGGGAGCACCTGGGGTTTAAGGGGTGCGCGCTTGTACAAATGCAATGCGGGTGTATTGCTATTTGATGTTGGTAACCTTCCATGTCAGAAGCTGCGAACGATGCGAGTGGAGCAGAGACGAGAGCACAAGCATGTGGCTGAGGAGCAGCAGGAATGGTTAATTAAACGCGTCCGGAGACACCTCGTGTAACGATGTGAACCCAAAATCCCAGAATCGGAGATTGTTCCAAATATGCAATCGGCACGTGTCTTAGCCACACAGGACCGGCTTCGAATTCTGCGGAGAAGCGTGAAAGGAAGGAGACCTCCCTGGGGACAGTAAACTCAAACTCCGGAGATGGGATAGTGAGATGCGCAGCATTTAGCAGCTATACTTGGTCCGTAATGGAACGCAATAGTACAACACACTTAATATGTAAAATCCTACGTAAGACGCACAATGTAAGTGTATGCTTATGTATGTATGCTAATGGAGGACAATGTTCTGCACACGAGGGCTCCGTCTTGTGTCTGTGCGCTCCGTCTCTAGTCTGCGTGCTTGTTGCGGTGCCCGCTGGTGTCCGAGACTCCCCCCACAGGGTGGGTGGGGTTCACCACCAAAAATATCTTGCAAGGAAATCCAACTGTAAGATCCTTCGTCTCCTGCGCGTCATCATGGAATCGTAGAACAAAAAAGAGGACTCTACCGTGTCCCCTTGGTCCGCCTGCTAAGACCCAAACCACATAAAAGGGATTCCCAATCCCGCGTCTTCCTCTCCTCATCCCCTTCCCACTTCATCTTTCTTTCTCCCATCCCCCATCCCCACGTCCCTTTGCCCTCATCTTAAGACTTGCTTCTTCTCCGCCGAGCACTATGCACATCACAACCATCTCGGTCCTCGCCGCCCTGGCGGTGGTGACAGGCGCTGGCGCCGCTCCATCCGGATTCACCTCTCTCGCTCCCCGCGCGGGACCAACCATCCCCCCTCTCCCCGCAAACTACGAGACTTTGTCCGCCGCCGAAAAGAAACAGTTGATCTGGGACAGGATTCAATTGACCGCCAACACGTCGCAACCTCACATCGGGACCGTTGAGACCGGGCTCTTGTTGGTCACCTTGCCGGCTAGGCCGCCTTTTGACAGAGTCAACGATGAAATGGTTCCTGGACGCAAGAAGTTTATTCGCAAGTGAGTTTCCTCCTATTGAACTTAAGGGCGATGGGAGATCGCGGAAAATACTTATTCATGTCCTCCAATCCCCAAAAAATAGCAACGGTGCCGTCGCCCAAGTCAAGATCGTCCCTAGCGGCAAACCCCACCCCTTCACCGGCATCTGGGCCACGGGAGCCGAACACGGTATCATGCGTCTGACGACTCTCGGCGAACCTCCAAAAGCTCCCAAGGAGACCGACGTCACCTTGGCGCCCGGCGGTACCATCAAGATCTTCCGCGACGGCAGGCCGTCCACCAACTTGTTTGCCATCTACAATCTGGAAGGGCAAAAGAACAACTGGAATTACTTTACCAACCCATTGAGTAACCACTTGGCGCCTCCTGCAGAGACGGCGACCAAGTTTGCCAAGACGGTAAGCACTGGGGTTTCCCCCATTTTTCATTCAATGTGTCTCGACGTCAACCATCAACACCCGCTGATTTCATTTATTTCATCCCCATGCAGATGAACCAACGCGTCAGCTTCTTCTCGGAAATGACGGGCACATCCGACATTGCGCGCTTCACCGCCGCCGGCGCCCCAGTCCCGACCCCAAAATACCCCTTCCAAATCTGGCTAGTCCCCAACCCCGCCATCAAATCCAACCCGCCCAAACTCGACCCCGCCACCGCCGCCGCCCAATTCGCATCCCATTTCAGCTC
>JADGKA010000273.1:0-27144 GCA_027604605.1 Borealophlyctis nickersoniae
ATATTTTGGCGATCCTATAACTAAATTAAATCCTAATATTGATATAAAAATTAGGAACTGGCCTAAAGATCTTCAATTGGACTTTATAAAAGAAAATGAACTTAAAAATATATCAACTAAGAATAAAAAACAATATAATTTAGGATCTCACTATTGATGATATAAATGGTCGAGTTTATCCTATTCCCTCGTTTATATCTACTAATAGTAAGATTGTTCGTTCTATGCTATCTTTCCCAGATCCTTATTACTATGATGATAAGGATCATATTTTTATACTAGCTTATATTTATTTCCTGTACACTGGTACAATATGGAATAATAATGAAATGAATCTTCATGCTGACAAAATGAAATCATTATTAAAGAAAAATACGCCTGATGAATTAATTAAGAGTGCTGATGACCCCTATCAATTTTATAGTTGTTTAACTCATTATTTGGATAATTTATCCTCTAGAACTTTCCCTATGCCGATTTTTCGAGATTGTACGTGTAATGGCTTACAAATTTTAAGTATAATTTCTAGAGATTATAATTTAGCTCAAAAAGTAAATCTGACCAATACAGAGAAATATTATGATATCTATTCAGAGTTTTCAAATTATTTAAATAATACCCCTTATGAAGTTGTATGCGCCACCCTCCTGGAGCACAGACGGTCGCAGCCTCAAAAACGTTATGTAAATGCCTGTGCACCAGAAGTGTCTTGTCTTGCTTGTCTTGCTGTCTTGCTTTCTTCCTCCATTGCAATGCGAATTGGAATCGCGTTGTAACTTTTCTTGTCCTATTCACTTCCTTCCATTTTTCTGCGTAGATCGGCACAACTAAGTGGCCCTCTCGTCATTCGCGGTTTGCGATGCGCTCAAATCTTATTGGTTGCAAGTGATGTGTGGTATTGATGAAGATGTTTGCCCAACGAGAATCTAGCTATATCACCATAAAGCACCAGATCACTCTCATTCTTCATGGAGGCTGATGCGGACGCCAGATTCTACTGTTGCTCCGTCACTTCGCATCTTGTCCTTGCACGCGTCGCTGCTTTTCATCCTCTCTGCTCGTTGTGGACTCGGTTTTCAGTTGCTCTTTTCAACTTCTTCCTTCTCGTCGTTGTTGACTTCATCTTCCGCTTTCTCCCCGGTTTCCCGTGAACTGTCCGTCTTGTTGCCCTCAAATGCAGCTGCTTCAGTTCCCGTCTCAGCACTGTCAACATTTTTTCCCTGGTCAGCTGCCCCGCCCTCATCCCCGCCATGTACTTTCTGCTTCTTGCTTTGGTTGGCCGGTGGGAAGAAGCGAGGCAAAGTCTCTTTGTAGACATCCCAGTCGCGTTGCAAGAAAATGCAGAATATTATCAAATCGATCTGAACAAGAACAAGGTTGTAAGAGCGGATAATATGGACGAGTGCTCCACAAAACACCGTCAAGGAAAGAGCCAACCTTGGCAGCATTTCCATTTTTCGCAAGCCAGTCACGAACAGTTGCCAAAGCTACTTCAGCGGCTGGTCCATTCGGATATCCATATATGCCCGTGGAGATACACGGAAAGGCCTGATAAACGAAAATGAGGTCAGGTCAACTCTAACAGCGACTCAAGAGTGTAACATTCCACATTGTGGAGCACTCACAACAGTCCGCAATCGATGCTCCTCGAGAAGCTCCAAACACCGTCGGTAACAACTGGCCAACTTCGATGGTCGCTCCCCGATAGGGCCCACGGTATGAATGACATGTTTTGCGGGAAGTCGGTATCCTTTGGTAATTTTGGCGTCGCCGGTTTCGCATCCGTTTAATTGTCGACATTCCTTCAGAAGCTCACGCCCCGCAGCACGGTGGATCGCACCGTCGACTGAGAGGTGCAAAGGGAAATCTGTAAATGCCATCCCAGGCTGATCTCACGCTGCCGATGCCAACCCACTGCGCACCTCCTCCACCGCCAAGTAAAGACTCGTTCGCAGCATTCACAATAGCGTCGATTGCCAAGGTCGTGATATCCCCTCTCCTAGTTCCCATCCAGGTTTGAGAAACAACCTTACAGCATGTATCTCCTGGAATGACACTCGACACGCACCAGAAAGCAATCTTCCGGTTCAAGTCCGCGCTAGCTGCATATTCGGGTACCTCGGCCCTTTTTGTTTCACCACCTTCTTCGTCGCTTTCTTCAGCAGTCTCCCCTTTCTCGAGGCTGGGAACTTGTCCCTTGCTCTCCTTCTGAAACTTTGCGAATTCGTAGGAGGCGTAGTAATCCGCCAAGGTTGGGATGTCGGACGCGGAGGTGGGCATGTTTGCGAATGTGGACACGGGACGACTGGCTGGAGGCCAAAATAAAGACAGATGGAGCGTTGACAATCTGGAGAAAGGGGATGGAAAGCGTGGGGAAATGTGATGCAGCAAGAATCGGTGCATCGTTTGCGTGTGGCTTGCCGTGCTGCTTGTTGCATGGTGGTCCGAAAGCTGACCTTCCTCTTGAGCTTCGACATTCGTCCCGCACAAAATGGCATCGTTGCTTGAAGGTGCAAAGATCAGGTACACTTTGTTCCTTTCTCTCATTGAGGATCATATGGAGCACGGGAAGGACGACAGATAAACTAACATCTATTGGCCTTCAGGGTCAGCTCAGTCCTAAATCGGGATGTGAAAAACTATGGCAAACAGTTTCTGACAGACAACAGCGAGGAGACTTGCTGGAACTCTGAGCAGGTTCGAACAACCAACAGAGGCCAAATGTCAACCCTCAAAAGGGAAAGCCAAAACATTGTTGATACCTTTCATGTTCAGGGTACGCCACAATGGGTAGCGGTCGACCTTGCATCCCCGGCAAAAGTAACTAGGCTGGAAATCATGTTTCAAGGAGGGTTTGCAGGAAAGGAGTGCGAACTGCTGGCTATCCCTGCAGCCCGCGAGGAAGAGGAATGGGACACAATCATGGATTTTTACCCAGATGACACCAACCAATTACAGATACCCTTCTTGTTCCGATCCGTTCGCATGTGGCAAATGTGGGAAGGAGTGCGGGGGTCTTCTCTTTTCCTGGTTTCAATTGTCCTATACCGTTGGCCTCTTTTTACGTCTTTCAGGTGCCGGAATCCAGCCAGAGCCAAATGTATCGGAAGCTCCGTGTCCTGTTCAAGTCAAGTACAGATTTTTACGGCCGTACTGTCATATACAAATTTAATGTGTGTGGAGATCCAAACTCTCCTTGATACGTTTGATTTGCGACTGTGGAATTGCTACGTGGGAGTGAACTTTGTGGTCAGAAAGCAGGATAAACCCCGACGGTTGTCGCATCGAACACCGTCCTGGCGACACCGGTTCTCGTATTTACATTTCCACTATCCGAACGCTTCCATTATTTACACCGAACTCCCCATCTCAGTAATTGCATCGCAACCGAGTGTTCTCCTCCCTCAGCGCATTAAGTTCGGCTACCATCGCCTGCGTTGGACTGTATTGTTTGAAAAGTTCTTCCATTTCGTTCTGAAAATGATTTTCGTGTCAGCATGCCATTCTAAAGCCAGCGATACCATATGGGAGCTCACCCTCTGAATCTGAAACTGTCTTAACAGCTCCAAGTGCATATTTTGCACGTCATTCCGCAGTTGAACCCTAAACTCTTGCAAACACTCTTCTACCACATTTTGCAGAATTTGATACTGGAAGGAACTGGGCTCTTGAGGAGGCAGGCCAGAAGACGGTGGTGGAGGATGGGCACCACCTGCCGGATTAACAGCAGCTGAAGTGGGCATAGGTAGCCGGGAAGGTGTTTTGGGCGACGCTGCCGCCTTGCCTTCCGAACTGCCAACCATGCCCCCGACGCCATCTCCTACTCCTTCCGCTACAAGCTTCTCCATTATGCGCTCCTTTAAATTCCCCACGGACAGGCGGTTCATTATTGCGTTGGAAATACTTGATGCTTCCAGTGCATCCGGCCGTTGCGAATCAGTTGATTTTTGCCTGATATGTGTTGAAGAGGACACCGATGGGGACCGGATAACGGGCTCAGATTCGCGGTGTCGGAGCCCTCGAACATTGCTGACGTTACTTTGACCTGCATCAGCTTTTCGAGGTGTCACCCCAGGCGCCTTCATTCCCGTATCAGTCTCCTCAGATGCATGCCATGCGTTACTGGGCGTCGAGGTAACATGCGGCGTCCGGAGTCCGCTCTGGCTAACCGTTCTGCTCAGTCTGCGGTCTTCGCCATCTATCCCTCGAGTAGGTCCTAGGCCAGCTAGAACCGCAGGGTCGGCCCCTATTCCGCTAGCATGCTCTTGGTTTAAGCGATCGCCCAGAGTTGAAACTGATCGTGCCTTGCGAACGTATCTATTGCTCGGTGTCAACGAGGCGGGATCTTGCATGTCGGCAGATTCCGCTCCAGTTGATGTCTTCTCGGACGAGTTGCCGATGGGAGAGAACATGTCGAGCGCTTAAAGTATTTTCAAAGAATATTTAGCGTCACCCTTGTCTATATGCATCGCAACAGCATCATCCCCCCTCACCAGGATCGCTCCGTCTAGTGTTAAGCGATTTCACGGCTCCCTCTGCATCTTTCTGCGATATAGACTGCGACTGTTTCGTTCAATTTAGAAGTGATTGACACTCCCCATTCACCACCAATGGGACGTACCAGACGGGAAAGCAAATTTGAATGGGATGGCTGACGTTTGACTTCCGTTATCTTAACCTTTTCTGATAATAGGGAAGTGACACAGTTAAATGCTTAATGCGGAATCGTACTTTCGAACAAACGCCCGCTACCTTTTGATGCCAGTGGGCTGAACATGTCCATGAGTTCTGCCCCCTTCAAAGTCGAGACTCTCGCATTTCCATTGATCTTTGCCGTCGGAACAGCTGCCGCCGCGTTTAATGCATCTGGTAACGTGTTCCCCGGCGTTGCCACGCTAACCCGCCGGGCTTTGCTTCCCCCATCCCCCTTCGCCGCATCAATTGCCCACTGACAAGAAAGCGAGCATCCCGTCAGCAGGAACGCCTTGGGCCCGGATTGCTAGGTTTACCACACAATGGACTGCCCGACTCACCGGTGGTGGCTGAAATGCCACAGCATTCACACACGCCGTCCCCTGGCCCCTAAGAGTAACGATCGGATCTCTCCAACGCATGTCAAACACGAAAACAGTGCCTGGAGCCACCCTCAACGTTATACGAAGCGGGCAGGTCATCCTGTCTAGTTTTAATGGATTCGAACTTACCCTGCAGGCCTCCCACCGCCATGAGATGCTCGGCACTTAGTGAACAGCTGGTCAAAGGCTCTGGGGTCTGAAATTCTCGGACCACCCTGTAAATATGGTCAGCATGGATCCCATGCATTGTGTTTGCCGGTTTCAGTGACGCACTTATTCTGTTGTATATCGTAACACTTCAACATGCGGTCTAAGCCAGCTGTGCAGTACATGTGTCTATTGCACGGAGCGAAACTGACTCCCTTGACAGGCGATAGATGCGCATCGGGTATTTTGAAAATCGGAGATGTGCTCTGGTTTATGTCCCAAAATGCGAGCATGCCCTCATCCCCAGCGGCAGCCATCATGGAACGTTTAAATGAAGAGAAAGCGAGGGTATTTACTGCCTACAAGTGATCATCAGTCATGACAGCCCACACAGAAAGGCTTGCACGAGAAACTCAGAACCTGACGGAAGGGGGTGACTAGGGATGTTTGAGTACCATGTTTTAGCGAGTGGACTAAAATAGCACCACGGTCCGATCCTGATGCGACTTTTGAATCATCGACAGTCGTGGTCAAGGAGCTGATGGTACTTTTGTGGCCCTGTGATCAAAATGAGATTGGCCATATCCACGGAAAAATGACGTTCCCGGGCTCACCTCCAACACTCCCGCCAGCTTCCTTTCTTTTCTGTCCCACACATTCACCACCTTGCCTGTACCCCCATAAAACGCGTTCCTGTTCGTTGTTCTTCCTAAAGCCAATACCCGAAACTCCTCTTTCTGTTACATTGTACGCTTCAGTTCGCTGGACAAACACTCGAACCATTGCGCGCGGAGAACCCACCGCCCCAGCAGAATCCCGAGACGCCGGCAAGACTTCCACGAGCTTTCCAGCCTTCTCATAGACATGCACAGCTCCGCCTGTCACTGCGGCGACATATTGAAAGTCACTGCTCCATGCTACACCCAGCACATCGGCATTAGCAGTGGGGACAACATCGACCGTTACACGAGACTGTGTTTCGGGTCGTGCGGGCGTGTCCGCGGTGTTTGAGTATATTTCGTGCGTGGAGACGTCCCATATTCGCACCGAAGAGGAGGCCGACGCGAGAAGCCAACGGTGCGAAATATCTGAGGGCATTGGGGAAGGGAGATCGATTCGGTGTGAGGGGAGAAGTCTTCAGCATGGGGTTCGGACAAAGTCGCACAACGCGCCCAGCACCAGTCGGACACGGTAACATTCCCATAGAAACCTCGTCCTTGACTGCTCTCCCCCGCGCCAACCCCGATAATGACTTTGGCGCAAAGGCGAGCTGCGACCACAGGTTGGTCTCTACCAGTGTCCAGCGAGAGACAAATGTGTCCGTTTTCTTACAGCTGTTAGCGTCGTCAGCATGTTTGACGTTGGGTCCACTCGGCCGTGTTGCCCGCCACTTCCACTGGTTTCCCGCTGCTCTGGCTGGCCACCCCCTCTATGATTTCAAAGGAGTCGAAAAGAAATGGCTTGAAAAATGCACTAAATACGAACCACCAGATACAAGTGCGCCTGGATGCACTACAGCGAAGAAAAAGTTCTATGTCCTGTCCATGTTTCCATATCCCTCTGGTTCCTTACACGTGGGGCACCTGCGTGTGTATACGATAGCAGACGTTATCGCACGGTTTTCATGGATGAAAGGATATCAGGTGCATTAGAGAAGTCCGAATGAACCAGCACGGCTATCCCAGCGTTTCCGTTGACTATGGGCAAACGTTAGGTCATTCATCCGATGGGCTGGGATGCTTTTGGTTTGCCTGCTGAAAACGCTGCCATCGAGCACGGTATCCCGGCAGCAAAATGGACGTATGATAATATTGAGCGTGTGCGAGAGCAGTTTCTTCGGATGGCAACTTCATTTGATTGGGAAAGAGTAAGCGAACTGCGGCATATCATTTTGTCAAGAACCAATGTCCACCCAAACCAACAAAACTCCCTATCGCACATTTCCAATGTGTTCCATTCAGGAAGTCTTCACATGCGACCCAGCCTATTACAAATGGACACAGAAAATATTCATCCAAATGTTCAAGGCTGGCCTGGCTTATCAGAAGGAGGCAATGGTGAACTGGGATCCGGTCGATTGCACAGTGCTTGCGAATGAGCAGGTAGCTCTTACGTAAAGCCCATATCCGTCACTGCTTGTTCTAAGAATGCATTTCATCTCTGTGCAAGCAAGGTTGATGATAGCGGTAGAGCAGAGCGGTCAGGAGCGCTGGTAGAACAAAAGTCCTTAAAACAATGGTTCTTCCGAATAACGGACTATGCTGAGGTGGCGAAATCGATCAGTTTCCCATGTGTACTGACAGTCACTGAGATTGGAAATTATCAGGACCTGCACAGCACCCTCCCTAGCCTGGACTGGCCGGCGAACGTAAAACAGTTGCAGACGAAGTGGATAGGCCGTAGTGAGGGATTTGAATTGGACGTGGACTTCGTTACAGAGGTAGCGTACCATATTCTGTTCTTCTGAGAGCGCGATTTAATGTTGGTCCGACCCTAGGAGAGTCAAACGTCTCTTGTCAAGCTGTCTGTACGCACCGACTCTCCGTATTCCGCGTTAAACGCCTCCTTTCTTGCTATCGGATATGATCACCCCCTCGTGACTGGCGGGTACTGCATTTTCTCGTTACCTCACATGTCGTTTTTTCACTCCTGACTTCCACCATGCAGTTACATTCCCCCTAATCGCGCTTCGGAGGTTCGCAGTTGGATTGACTCTTCCGTTTCGAACCCTGCATTCGACGGCTCCATAAGTGGTACGCAGGCATTACATGTGAAACAGACGTATTCAAGACCGGCTGACATTCACCGTGTCTCAGGAACATTCACGGGCCTATGGGCAATCAATCCAATCACGTCTGCAAAAATCCCGGTCTTTATAGCCGACTACATCTCGTCAGATCGTGGTCCGGACGAAGCCGACTTTGGTGTGCCGTCTTGTGATCAGCGAGCTCGCGCGTTGGCTGATTTCATGAGCTCCACATGCCCTATTCTTGATCTGGAAAGAATGGCTTCCGATGAGGAGGTCGCTCGCTTTACGCAGCAAGCGGAGGAACAGAATGTCGGCCGTAAAAAGACCTTTGTAAGTTGCACAGGTGGTCATGCGCGATGTTCAGACTCCTTCTTCATGTATTATGGAAAACCAGTATCGATTCCGCGATTGGCTTGTTTCTCGACAACGCCATTGGGGCACCCCGATCCCGATGGTCCACTGTTGTAGTTGTGGTGTAAGGACTTGTTTATTCCAACCGCCAGGCATCTTAGTCCCTGCATACTAAAAACCCTTGAAATTCCAGCCCGTTCCGGTCCCTCATGAGCAACTTCCGGTGCTATTGCGAGACCCAGTTACAGCATATAAGAAAGGTCGTTTCAGGGAAGCGGAAGTGTGCAAATGTCCAAGGTATCTGTGATCAGTCTCTCGGCTCTTCTTTGATATTGTTGCTAAACGTTCACAAGTTGCGGTCGTGAGGACGCCCATCGAGAGACGGATACCATGGATACATTTGTTGACTCGGCCTGGTATTGGCTGCGATACTGTGATCCCAAAAACTCAACCGAGTACGTGGAAATTACACCGTTTGGCGTTCTTTTACAGTGCCTTGCGTTGATCTCTGCTCTTTCGCATTCCAGAATTGTCGACCGTGAAACAGCCTCGTCTCTGTTACCGGTGGACTTGTACATTGGAGGAGTAGAACACTCAATCAAGCATTTATTCTACGCTCGGTTTCTGGGGAAGGTTTTGACAGACCAAGGGATTGTGGATTTGCCTAATGGAGAACCTTTCAAGAAGCTTCTAACACAGGTGTGCAGTACTAATGTGCCATGTCGCGATCGTCTTTTCCCAACCTCTGAAGTGTTATACAGGGCATGGTCCAAGCGCGCTCGTATCGTGAACCGGATACGGGACGATACTTGAAGAAAGACGAGATTGATCGGTCTGGTATGCGTTTGAATATGCGATAGTAGTGACATTGATCCCTTTGACCTCAACTGACCAGTCAACAGACCCAAACCATCCCAAGATCATCAAAACGGGCGTCGAAGCGGTGGCTTCGTGGGAGAAAATGAGCAAATCAAAGTTCAACGGTGTCGACCCATTGGTATGTTTCCCCCTTTCCCACATCCACTTACACTGCCGCTCTTTGGTCTTCATTGACGCATCTTATCCATAAAGGAAATCATCGAACGTCACGGAGTTGACGCGACCCGTCTCTACATTCTGTTCAAAGCTGCCCCGCAGGATGAACTGCCTTGGGATGACCGAGCAGTTGTGGGCATGGAACGATGGTTGGCGCGAACGCATAAACTTGTAGTCGAGCATGTTGAGCGGGGTCAAAACGTGGTGATGGCGAAAGGGGATGGCGAGGAGCGCGAATTGCGGTTTATGTTGCATTCTACCATTCAGGAGGTGATTACTTTGAGCTAACATCCCAGATTGGTGACAATGTCTCATATTTGTTCCTGCGGTTTAGGTCACGACAGCCATGACCAGCACGTTCGGATTCCACGTCGCCATCTCCGCCTTGATGAAACTTACAAACCACATGATGGATGTATCACCGCACATACTATCTACACCGACATACGCCGAATCCATCACTACGGTGGTACAACTTCTGGCACCCTTTTCGCCCTGCGTGGCCGCCGAAATGTGGGAGGTACTGGGTCGCGGTGGGTCGGTGTTTACAGCACCATGGCCGGAAGCATCGGCCGAGGCGTTGGTGAGGGATGAGATGGTTTGTGCCATCATGGTACGTACACTGTATTTGTCGCCCCGTGTCATTTTTCGCGTCCATAACTGTCTCTGCGTCCAGGTTAACGGCAAAACAAGAGGAACAGTGAATATACCAGTCACCAGGGGAAAAGATGCGGCGGAAGTGGAGCGACTTGCGCGGGAGAGTGAAGTGGGGAAGGAGTGGTTGGTGGATCATGACACTGGGGAGAGTCTGAAAGCAAAGAGAGTGATTGTTGCGAGGGAAGGCAGGATGATTAGTTTTGTGTTGGAGGGTGCTGGGAAAAGTAAACTATAGTATGTTTATTGATGTTAAAGATGAAAATGTGAGCTTCCGAATTTTGAGCGTACGGGTTCTGCCTGGCGATGGTCAGGCTACTTTTTGAGCCCGCACATTTACGAAGAATTTCGCCAGAAGGCAAAGTGTGCTTCAGCCAACAAGTGTCGGTGATAACCTACCTTGCATGCATAACACACATATGCTTGTGGAGCAACTCGACAATAGCCAGTTAGAATTGAGCGCTGGACGTGTTTGTTTACCAGTGGCTTGTTGCCTGATTACCAAAACAAACAAACGCGTGCAGCCAACCAATTCCTGCCACGATTTTTCAGTTCCCTCTCACCCCGCCCCTCTCGTTTCATAGCTCGAGGACGTTGGCATCCAAACATTGGCTCCCACCCCGAATTCAAGCATGGAAAACATAATTGCCCGCACTTTGTGAATGACGCGTAACCTCAAGGAATAGAATTCGAAAGTGTTGGAGGACGAGTATTGGCTCGATCTGTTCTTTCAATTCGTTTGCGTGGTCGGAATGCTCGTTTTTTCGGGGTGTTGGTCATGGCCAAGAATGTGTTGTATGGGCGGGAATACGCACGCAGCGTTGTTAGGAGGGGTTTTCTTATAAATAGAGCCGCATCCTGATGCATAAACCACACTTGAAAACTAAATAAAAACGACTCAACGGTTTCTTTACGAACATCACATCTTCTTCCGACCACATCTACGTAAACCATATTTTGAAAACAAACACAGAAGGATGGGCCTCTTTGGATTAGCCGCAAAAGTTGGAATCGTGTACATTGCGTACGATCTTTACAAGACGCATCATGAGGGGAGGGAACGGGCGTGTGGGTGGGATAAGAGGGTTGAGGATGCCAAGAGGTCAGTACTGTGCAGGGTTCACTGATTCGAGGACAGCGCCCTGATACGCATCGTTGTTGTTGCATTCCAGAACCGCAAACGACACCCTTCAAACCGTCGACGCCGCAGCCCGCGACTCTATCCCCGCTTACCACCTCTGGGCGCAAAAATGGGCCGACCGCCGCCGCGGGTTCGGTCTCCACACCCCACGGACCGAAACCCTCGACCTCCCCGACAACCGCTACGCCGTCACGCTCGACCTCCCCGGTATCAAGAAGGAGGACCTCACCGTCTCTGTCGTCGACGAGGAGAGGAATGTAATTGTGAAGGGGTCTACCACGCGGGATGTGGATGTCGATGGGAAGGTGTGGAAGCGGGAGGTGGATGCTCGTGTGGTGTTGCCGAGGAATGTGGATGTGGGGAGTGTGACGGCGAGGATGGAGGATGGGGTGTTGAGGGTTGAGGGTGGGAAGAGGGAGTTCGAGGGGAGGAGGATTGATGTTGCGTGAAGAGGGGTTTTCCTTTTTTTTGGATGGGTGCGGGGTGAAATCACTTGTATATTTTGAAATTACACTTTGCTATGATTCTTTTATAAAGTTTTTCGCTTATGCCTGACACAGTAGTGCGGCTTGCTACAAATGATTCGAAGCTTCCCTCCCCTCAGATTCTACACCCAACGTCCCCTTTCCAGGCGCCCGTTCTTGCCCGCCAGCGGTCGCCAACGTTGCTATGCACGTGCGCCCCTGTCCACCAAAAGATGGACGACTTCCGAGTGCCCATACTTACGCGCAGAACCCAAGGCTCCCGGGGCATTAGCGTTCGCGCCGCAATCCAACAACAAGCGAACTGTTTCCAGGTGCCCGTTACGCGCCGCCCAAGCCAAAGCTTCATCATGGCGGACATGCACGTCCGCACCATATTCCAACAATAAACGAACAATGTCCGGGTGCCCTTCAAGTGCCGCCTGGAATAAGGCATCCTCTCCGTAAGCATTTTCGGCATGCACGTCCGCATCGTACATCAACAGCAACTGAACTGTATCCCGGTGCCCGTTTCTAGCCGCCAAACGCAAGGCTTCGTCGTCTCGGGCATGCACGTCCGCACCAGACTCCAACAGCAACTGAACTGTCTCCAGGTGCCCGTTTGTGGCCGCGAAACGCAAGGCTGTGTCGTCTCGGGCATGCACGTCCGCACCAGACGTCAACAGCAACTGAACTGTCTCCAGGTGCCCGTTTGTAGCCGCCAAACGCAAGGCTTCGTCGTCTCGGGCATGCACGTCCGCCTCAGCTTCCAACAACAACAAGGTCATTTCAGAGTCTCCTCTTATTGCAGCCGAAGACAAGGGATCACCGTCGGCACGTGTGTCCACCCCAGCTTCCAGCAGGAAACGGACCACTTCAAGGTGTCCTCTTCCTGCGGCCAAAGACAATGCCAATACGCCGATGCTTTCGTCAGCGTCATTCCCGTCCACATCCTCGTCATCATCATCATCACCATCATCATCATCAGTCGACCCGTCCCAATCCTCGTCATGATCATCATCATCATCATCATCATCATCATCATCATCAAACGACGCCGCAACAACATTCACCCCATCCACATCATCATCATCAAACGACCCGTCCACATCCTCGTCATCATCATCATCAGCAGCAAACGACGCCGCATCCACATCGCCCCCTACCG
Organism: Borealophlyctis nickersoniae; assembly: GCA_027604605.1. Classification (NCBI taxonomy): domain Eukaryota; kingdom Fungi; phylum Chytridiomycota; class Chytridiomycetes; order Rhizophlyctidales; family Borealophlyctidaceae; genus Borealophlyctis; species Borealophlyctis nickersoniae. The sequence continues at coordinate 12,782 of JADGKA010000273.1, forward strand.
CACCCGCAGCAGCACCACCGTCACCAAGGTGCACGTCCAACGCACTGTCCAACAAAACACGGACAACATCCACGTGCCCGAAACGTGCCGCCCAAAGGAAGCAGTCTCTCGGACTGTGATGATATCTCCATCCGGCTTCCCCCCACATTAGGTCATCCACCGTGACAATGTAGGAGAGTTGTTTACTCAAGCAACGGATTTTGCCTCCGTCGACGGGGTGGGAGCATCTCACGACCGGACGGAAAAGTTCGAGGGGGATGGCGGGCCTGGTCGTCGTTTGGCGCATTGTTCAGAGTGGGTGGATGGATGGTTGTGCGTGGGAAAATGGGTGGATTGGTGGTGCAACGGTCGGTTGGCGATAGAAGGAGTGTGGAAACGAGGTTTCTATGTTCACTAGGGTTTGTAATGGCCCCCAGTAGAGTGTTTATGCGTCGTAGAGGAAGAAACAGGGCTCACTATAGAGATGTGAGATTGAATTCATTGAAGAAGTGAAAAGGAACTCGGTCGACGCCGGAGAGCGGAGTTCGCGTTCCGTGGGAGCTTCTTGTTGGATACGGACTAAGGTCCCCAATACTTCTGCAGCTTTCAATTATGTAGTAATCTGCCGTTATTTTACATTTTCGAATCCATTGCCTCAGCATCTGCAAAATAAAGCCAGACCGAGCACCGCACATGCCTGACCCCACAATTTTGCGTTCTATAGCCCACATTTAGCTTCTCGCACACCTCCTCCCCAGCTTCTTACACATCCCACACCTTCCTTCATCATGCGGAGCCCTGCTGTCCCATTCAACACCATCCTTCTTCAAGACGTCCTTCTTATAGGGCAAATACATTCTGTTGCACCGCTTGCAACCTTGTTTCTCCCCTTCCCAGCACCACCCGGACGTCCACGTCTTGCCGCACTGTCCGCATTTGAAGGGGTGCGGAGTTGTTTGCTGCATTGGTGTAAGATCCAGCCTGCAGCTGCAGTGCATGAGATAGAGTGAATAGAACTCTTTTGTCCCGCCGTTCCATTGATACACTGCTTGCATGTTAAGGGGAAGTGCGTTTCATTTATGCCAAGGAGTTTCAATTCGTCGACTGACCCTTTCACTATTTCTACGTTTTATCGGCAATACAATCACATTCTTGCAACAATGTCGGATACACAATTCATGCGCAAAAGAGTGGAGACAAACTTCTTAATCACTAGAATGCCATCACTGTCCGAACTTGTTGGCAAGCGACCAAGTCATGCCAGTCCCCTCAAACACTCCTCCACCCACCCACAAAACACTTCCTGCTCCTCCTTCCCGCTAATAGCATGATCCGCCCCGCGAATAATAACACCAAAGGTCCGTGGCACACCTCCGCCATTCCCTTCACTTCCATCCTCCCTCGCATTCAAGAACCTTTGCAATAATGCGGGTACGTCGACGTGTGGAGGGACATATTCGTCACTACCTGACAGAAAAATGGCCAGTGGCGTGCGAATGGGGTTGAGGAGAGCCCTGAGTGAGGCCGGGGAAAGATTGGAGGAGAAATAGTCGTCATCGCCACTAATTTGAAGAAGAATGACGATGAAGATCAAAGAAGTGTGCCGTTAAGAGCATAAAAAGGAAAGGCGCAGCCTACCCAAAGGAAAAGAGGGAATTATAGCGGTACGCTGTGATGGGAACTTCGTATGCCTGTAACATGCATGAATGCGCGGTTACTGTGGCACCAGAGACGAAGGTGTGGCCATGCTTCATGAAATCAACCAACACACCTCTCTAGGTAGCACTTCATCCCCCTTTCCCGCCTCAAGCAGCTCTCCCGCAACCTTGCCCCACCTCTTCACCCCCTCCAGATCCTTCCACATTGCATACTCCACGTCGCTCACAGGCCCTTGCAGTATTCCCGCACGCACAACACCTTTATTCGTGCCGTGCGTCAGGTAATGCACCACCCCTTGAGCCCCTGTGGAATGCCCTATTAAAATGATTTTGCGCCCGTCCGCTCCACCCTCAGTGTTCTGCTGGAGGTGTGATATGACTGCGTCGAGGGAACGCGTGTCGGCGTTTAAGCTGGAGGTGCCATATTGCGCGTACGAGGACGCGGAGGTATACTGGAGAAGGGAAAAGCCTAAAGCAGCGAGGGTCTGGGTTAGGAGGGGAGTGTAGGGCAGGGAGTTGGGTCCCTCGCCTTGGCCGGGAATGAGGATCTATCGGGAGGCGGGTGTGCAAGTTGTGGGTCTACAGGAAAAGGAACCAAAAGCGGGGCAGCGCAGGCAACTTACGGCGGTATTCTTGAGGTTGTTGTTGTATTGTATTGCAATGTGGTTTGAGGTTGGGTCGTACTTGAATATTGTTCCCTCCATGCTTGAACGTCCGGATCACCGCGGACTGGATGGAGAGCTGGACTCTTTGAGTTTCTGGGGGACGTCGCAGTAAGGTATCCAGAAGGCTATTACAAGCCACATTGATGAGATTGACCAATCAGCGCGACGCTGACATGAGTTGATGTCCGACAGATAAGCAAGTCAGAGATTTTTGACCTCGTCCGCAACCGAGCTGCGAACCGCAATCTCCCAACCCGCCTACCATCCCACAAAGTTCCCACCACAACATGACTGCAGGAAAGGGAAAGGTTCTTCTTGCCTACTCGGGCGGTCTCGACACCTCTTGCATCCTCGCATGGCTCATCGACCAAGTAAGTGTGTAGTGTCATTGAAGTGGACCGACGTCCTCTCCGAAAACACCGGATACCCATTTATCTAACCCAATACCAACTTCGCTGTTGCGTAAAAGGGGTTCGAAGTCATGTGCTATATGGCCAACATTGGTCAGGAGGAAGACTTCGAGGCGGCTAGGGTCAAGGCATTGAAGATCGGGGCCACCAAAGTTTTCATTGAGGTACGGTAGACGCTGTCACTTGCAAAGAACATAAATGTTGAAATTTCGGAACCCAACCCACCAATCTACGACTTGTTGCTTAGGACTTGAGGAAGGAGTTTGTGGAAGATTTGGTTTGGGCGTCCGTGAAGGCAAACTGTCTCTACGAGGGCGTTTACTACCTCGGAACGTCGTTGGCTCGGCCAGTTATCTGCTGCAAACAAATTGAGATTGCAAAGCGGGAGGGTTGCGATTACGTTTCCCATGGATGCACCGGAAAGGGGAACGACCAGGTTCGTTTTGAACTTGGTTACTATGCGTTGCACCCGGGAATCAAGGTCATTGCTCCATGGAGGGACCCCGGTATGTATATCGCTGTGCACCGATAGCTGGATGCTCTAAATGTTGATCCATGCGGTCTCTTTAACGTCGATCTTTGCTAAACATGATTCCTGCAAAATAGCCTTCTACGACCGTTTCCCTGGTCGTCCCGCTCTTCTCGCATACGCTGCCGAGAAGGGTATTCCTGTCGTCCAAACCGCCGCAAAACCCTGGTCCACCGACGAGAACCTTTACCACATCTCGTTCGAGGCTGGTATTCTGGAGGACCCGTCCGTGTGCCCGCCAAAGGACATGTGGAAATTGACGGTTGACCCCGAGGATGCTCCCAACGTACCCGAACGCATCGTAAGTCGCAAAACGGTTTCTTCTGGAACGATCACGGGCTTGCCATAGGTGTGCCCGGGATGGGTCGGACAATTGTACTAATGTGGTTTGCGTTACGGGATGTTTTCAGGCAATCACCTTCAAGGCCGGCATCCCCGTCAAGGTCGAGAACACCACCGACAAAAAGACGGTCCACACCGACTCCCTCGAACTCTTCCTCTACCTGAACGCTCTTGGCCGCAAACACGGTATTGGCCGCATCGACATTGTGGAGAACCGCTTCATCGGGATCAAATCCCGAGGGTGAGTTAATGAACTCGTTTGCCTTTTTCATTTTGTCATACGAGAATGGCTACGGACTGCCATTTGCCGTGAACCATCAGATGCTACGAAACTCCCGGCGGCACCATCCTCCGCGCGGCGCACGTCGACCTCGAAGGGTTGACCCTCGACCGTGAGGTTCGCCGTCTCCGTGACCAATTCTCCCAACGCCTGTCCGAGGTCATCTACAACGGTCTCTGGTACTCTGCCGAACGCGAATTCCTCATGGCCAGCGTCGACCAGAGCCAAAGCACCGTGAACGGCACCGTCCACCGTGAGTATCGGCTTTCCAGCCTGTGTTTGTATGTGCTCATCAAGCCTGATTATAACCTTCCTTCCATTTCCGTTTTTCCCATATGCAGTCAAGCTCTACAAAGGAAACGTCATCGTGGAAGGCCGCACGTCTCCCAACTCCCTCTACGACTCCAAGATTGCTTCGATGGACGAAGCAGGTGGCTTCAACCCATCCGACTCGGAAGGATTCATCAAGATTCAATCTATTCGTCTTATGGCCTACATGGAGCAAAAGAACGCTCTTTAATTTGTTATTTCATTAATTAACTGATGGATTTGTGGATTTAAGATAATAGAGTTGTTTCTGTTCGTGATCGCGATGGCGTCTGTATAGATGGCCTTTCAGTCAGCCCATGATGCCGACATGAGCATGGTGGGTTGTACATTATTTGATGATTGGAACAACAACGACCGCGTCTAGGATTTCAAAACACAAGAACGACGTACAATTTTTGGGAAGTCTTTACAGACTTGGCCTTCACCGACAATCATTACAATTAAACCGACTATCCATCCTAGCAAGTATTTAGTAGCCTAGCAAATCCCCTTTCCCTCAGTACTTGTACTTGAAGTTCATCTTGATCAGGTATCTAGCAGCAACGCACGGTTAGTCAAAGAAAAACATCAGCCAATCTCCTCACGCTTCCGCACCTGATCTTAATCTGCTCCAAGTCATAGACAATGTACTCATTGTACAACAAACTGGTGCGCGTCCCGGGCGTCGGAACCCCGGTTCCGCACGGCACGACCACCCCGTCGTCCAGCACCACATCCTCTTTAGGATCGGGCATGGTTCCACCCACACCCATGGTGGAATGCAATTTTTGTTTTTGGACCGTGTCGCCAGCGTAATAGTCTGCGTTTGACAACTTGTTTTGGTCGCCGAGCGCAACGTCGCAGAGCATCATGAGACCGGTGGGGTTTGATTTGTTTGCGAAGCAGTAGTTGGCGGATTTGGAGACCATGTCGGCAAAGTAGACGCCTTTGCCGAACCTGTGGTGGTGTTGAAAAGTTAGTGTGTGAGCGTAATGGTTGGTATGGTTAAAAAAGCGAGGAACTCACATGTAGCCCGTGACGGGAGCTTCGGGCGGGGCAATGCGCAACCCTTGACTCAAAATGCCGGCGTAATTTGTGAGACGTGAGCCGTGCCAGAGAAGTTTGCGATTGTGCAATTTTGCACCGCCTTTGCTGAACCTGTCGTCCTCCCCTTCACGATCCACCTGTGCGCCAATCGCAATGTAAGCATAATGATGAGCCGAAAGGAAAGATGTTGCTGACCACTACGTTACCTCAAAGATCTCCTCCACGTCCAACTCATAGCCCGAATGCGTCTTGGCATGTGTATTCTTCGTGTACTTCTCCACGAGATTCCACTTGTCGCTTCCTTTTTCCACCGGCTTCAACGCACACTTGAGCGAGCGGTACTCCACATCGATCGGGTTCTCGTCAGCGTGCTCTTTCGCAACCTTCAACAAAGTGGTGGCGATTTGAATGTCCGCAAGGGATTCGAGCATTTCCAGTTTCTCCTTGACCATTTGTTTGGTATTGATGGTCGGGGGTCGTCGCATACCAAATTCGTGCGGGATGTACGTGTAGAATTTGGAGCTGAGATCGTCGAGATTGCCACTGAGGAGATATGCGAACGTGAGCATGGACATCGTTCTGACACAATCATCAGTACATGTGATAAATGGCTTACCCTGTCCGTCCATTATTGATGACCTCGGCGATTTCTTTCAGAACGTCCATCCCCTTTTGCATGTTTGCCTTGCTAAGCTTCCCCAGCGGCATTTTCTTGGCTGCAATCCAGTGATAGCATGAACACGAAATCCTCCAACAACATAATGTTGAACAGTAACCTACCATCATACCCGATTTCCACCATTTGTTTCGTCATCATATCGATATTGAAAATCATCTTGACAAGATCCTGCACGGGTTTCTCCAGTTTTGATTCTGGTACTTTACGTGCTTCTTTTGCCTCCTTTTCATTTGTTTCATCGTCATCGTCATCGTCATTGTCTGCAGAAAAATCGCGTTCCAACAGGAAGTACTGGCGTCCGAGTCTTTAGTGAATTTCTCTTTCCGTACCATGCCGGAAAAGGGGTGCTTACCTTTCCAGGAACCTTCTCAAAGTTGGCGCGGTCGTCCCAATTGTTTTTTGTCTGAAGAACAAGGCCGATGTTGAAGACTCACATATATGCGCCCCAGAACCCTATTTATAGCGCATCGAACGAACGTACCTTTTCATGGAACTTCTTCTTGAACGCACTCAAAGCAGGCGGAAGGCCCGAAAATTGCTCGGTTTTCTGTTGGCCGTCTGCCCCAACCCGTCCCCATCTGGTGAAAACATAGTAGGATTTGCCGCCATCGTCTTGGAGAAGTTGCAATACATCTGGAAATTACGGAATATTGGCATTCACCGAAAAATACTTTCAAGCGCGCAGCGATTATCAGGAACTCACAAAATTTGTTGTTGTTATTTTTGATCTCAGTTTGGTTGAGGAGCACATCTGCAACAAAACACAGATTTAGTACGCAGCCGGCTGGAGAGAAACAACTAAGCGCAACAACATACCGTACACATCATCTCCTTGCTCCAACACATGGGCACTTTTTTGAACATGGGGTGGGGCCTTGTGATCAACCGCCTTTCGAGTGATAATAGTCAAGGCAAAGTAGACATCAGGTAGTGAACAAACATTCTAACACTAAGCAAACAAACTCACCGCACGACCCTTCTTAATCGCTTTGACTATCTTTTGCGCCGGTGGAGGTGCCTCCTCTTCTTTCTCTTCCTCGTCATCTTCCTTGGCCTTCTTGCCTTTCGCCTTAGAACCCCCTTTGGTCGGTTTTTTCTCTTTCTCTTCCTCCTGCTCCCCGTCAACCATGTCCACGTCCTCTTCCTTGGATTTCTTTCCTTTTGCCTTGGAAGCGCGCCCGGCAGGTTTTTTCTCTTCCTTTTCCTCCTGCTCCGCGTCATCCATCTCAACGTCCTCATCTTTGGGCGTCTTTGTTTTCGCCCTGGAAGCGCGTTTGGCCGGTTTTTTCTGTTCCGCCTCGTCCTCGGCTTCCTCCTCTTCCTCATCCGCTATCTTCTTTGCTTTCGCCGCCGCCGTACGACTGCTCCTCCTGGGGGCTGGCTTCACGTCCTTTTCTTCTTCCTTATCCCCGCTTTGATCATCCTCATCCTCGTCCGCAGCGGTCTTCCTTTTTTTCTTTGGATTGGATGCAGTACCGGCAACGGCGCTGAAATCTTTCTCATCCAAAAGTGTATCTTTTTCCACGGATTCAAGAATAAAGTCGGGAGTGACAATTGCAACATCCGAGGCTTCTTGAGCGGCCCGGATTTTGGCTGGGGGCTTCGCTGCACTGGCGTCGCTTGCGAGGGCGATCAAGTGCGTGAGCTGTTTGAATAGTGTTGAGAGGTCTACCTGGCGTCACAAGTCCCACCCAGGGAAACAAACACAATCTTTCGCACCAACCTTCTTAGACACTGTTGAGACGATTGTCCCTGCGAAATGCGCGACCGCAAAGTCAGCTCCCTCGTTTACACACCAACGTTGAAATTTCCACAATACCTGCCTCCGTGCTTTTTGATCAACTTTGTGGCCTCCTTTCCATCGTCCCCTTTTTGAGCCGCGGGAGTAAAAGTGAAGACCAAGCTTTCAAAAAGGACAGAGTCGGCATCGTTATCCGAGGCCTTGGAGGCTGCTGCTTTGCGCTTTGGAGGCATTTCGTCGTGATTTTAGTTGGGGAGATCCTGACTGAGGAGCCAGTTTAAATGGGTATCAGAGCTCGCCGCAGTCACGAAGGGAAATGCCTGCGCCACATCCGCTTTTGAGCGCATGTTCGATTTCCCATCGTAAACAAACGACATTCAAACGGCAGATGATTGCTGCGTACAGGATACTGTACCGACATCAAGACCCGAATGGAGTACGAGTGCGTCGATATCCTGCTCAAACGCGTACTGCACTGTTAGCGAAATCCGTGGTCAAAACGAGGACTCTGGGACTATGGGAGTCAAACACCGACTCTGTTGCGCGTTTTCCGCAAGCCAGAGACTACGCGCGTTTGGATTGGATGCTTTTACCCCCACCCGGCCTTAAGACAACAGCCTCGTTTCTGTGTTTAACTTTAGTGTAGTGGAAGGTGGGAACGTCGAGTTGAGTGTTCTGGATCCGGATGTGTTGGTTCCACAATTACAACTGGGTCACCCGTTCGATCAAAAAACTTGCTTTTATTTCACTCTGGCGCATGAGCGTTGAGCTCTTCTCCAACTTCGCGGCTCCCCGCGACTCCCAAATACCATCCATAGGATTGCAGACAAATGAGACACTTGATTTTCTAAGTTAACCGACATCCCAACCGGTGAGATCCGCTATCCATGAGACTATTCTAATCTACAAGTATCCCTCCACCCCGTTCAGGAAGCGCGGCTTCAGTTCTGGGCGTTGAAGACCTGTTCCTCCTGGGCCACAACAGTGCCATCTGCCACCAGAGCGCGAGCCACAAACTTGTGAGGGCCATTGGAAAGGGTGGTCGTGTCGACCCCCATGCCGTCGGAGAAGGGACGGATGTCCATCCATTCCCCGTTGTCCAAGCGGCCTTCGGTGCGCTTGATATCGAAAATCCACGGAGAGCTCGGGCCCCAGAAGCGCGCGTAGAGCCTGACGGTGCCCGGGACTGGGCCCTCATACTGGTGGAAGCTATGGTTTGAATGAAGCCCAGGGGCCAACGCGTTAAGAAGCTGGAACAGGACAAGACCACTGAAATACACGGGCCACTCACTCAGCTTTGGGGCGCATGTCCACATTGACGATCTTTCCCTCGTTGTTGTACCAGAACTTGCCCTTGGACGATTCATAGACGATGGCGAAGTTTACATTTTTGGGGGTGGGCGGAAGGGACGCCAATCGGGAAGCGGAACTGCCAGAGCTTCTCGTTTTTGTCGAACTTGTCAGACACCGTGTTGGTCTTCCAGTTGTCAGTGCTCCACACAATCTTAACTTTGCCGGCTTGGGTGTCTGAGTCGTCGAAGGGGTAGGCGCGGGCAGAGCCGTTAAGGAAAATGTTCTTCGAGGCCGCATCGTATTCAGCAGCAGCGGCTGGCAGTGCACAGAAAAGTATTAGCGTCTGGGGAATCTCTGGCAAGCAGGAGGACAAATCCGAATACCATACCAGAAATGGTGATAGGCTGGGCGGCGGAAGCCTTGGTGTAGATGAAGTAGTTGCCCGCGGGATCCCAAGTTTGGGCCGTTCGAGTACGAAGCAAATCCATTGAAGGAAACCTCGAACGGTGGCTTCAAGGTGTGAAAGGTATCAGCAAGAAAGTCGGCAGTCCAGAGCTCGTAAGAGTCGTCGATCTTGCGAACGAATGTGGCAGCAGTGTCGGTGTAGCTCTTCCATGGTCCAACGGATACCGGCAGCCTTCTCGGAGACCTTGTTGCGGACGGCGAGACCAACGGTGACCTTGTAGTCATAGATGCATGCTCCGCGGTCACACTTGCCCTATTTGATGGCAGGATCATAGTTTAGATCAATAGGCATTTGACATTATTCAAAAATCAGGAGAGGGTCTACCTTAATCTCGGTGTGTTGGCTTTGCACGACAGAGACATCAGCAGAGCCGTACGGGTATTCGAACGTTTCCCGACGCTGCAACGGGGCCGCAGAGGAGATGGAGCTGAAAGCAGCTGCTCCAACGACAAACAGTTTGCCGATGGAGAGCATTGTTGGATAGATCGTAGCAGATGTAGCGGGATGAGGAAGTTGATGGGGAGAAACCAGTTGGAGGGTCGTCCTTTATAATGTTGTCCTCGGAGGCTGTTGACAATCCTGATCATTGACAATCAATCGAAGAGAAGGGCTATCTTTTAAATCTTTTCTTTTCGCTGTAGGATTTGGTTAAAAGCAGACCAACTGGATACCCAAGACGAGGACATCGACCCTTTGACGCGTTCTGCTCCGCTGCAGGGAAGAGGGACGCGTTCCCCTGCCCAGCCCACCGACGCTCCATAAAAAATGTCAAAACGGAGGTGAGAGCGGAGACCCTTTGTATGTACATTCAAATGAGCAGCGAAGCACCCAGGTTCGATCGCATCGATGTACCCGCAGCAAACGTGGCTGCACAGGTAATCGGGAAATGTGAATTTCTTGGGACTGCGTGAAGTCCGTTCCCCTTTGCCAATTGAGTTCCCTCGTCACCGTGCTTTTTTGCTCGCTCACCCTTGATGGACGTTTTTTTGCAAGAGAACCAATCCAGAGTCCATTGCAGCTTCCATGTCGATGAGTGTGCACCATGGACGACGTTCTTTCTCTTGTGTGCTGTTACCCACTTTGACCTGACCTCCGCCATCCGTCACAAAGGCTCCTCCGCTCGCTCATCTCCCAGTCCCGCTTGACCTCCATCGCAACTTCTCCGTCGTTCCCACCCATATAATGTAATATGTTGTGTTTTGCGCACATTGTGCAATCTTAGTGCTCTTGCTTGGACGCTGTTTTCAGATACTTCGAAGTTTGCGTCGCTATTCAATCAATCAAATGTTGTATTCCCCCAGGTGGAATTTGAATCCACTATACCCCATGAAGGGGCGCTCTCTTGAGCATCAGGGAGAGTCGACTGAAGTGTGGAGGGTGACGCAAAGGAATACCAACTTTGATTCCTTGCATCCGCGAGGGATGCTGTGACATGGAATAGCACGGGATTCCTCCAAGGCATTGAGGGTGGGGCTCAATCCTGCCTCCGTGCCCGGGTCGCGACCAGCGGCGACAGCGCCTAAGGCGGGTTCCACTGGCCGACAATACACAAATGAGCTTTCCTAGCATCACCCATCCATCAAGCTTCTACAAAGGATGTATGTGTTTCTTTCAATCCCTCAAAACCCCGGTTGCGCTCCTCCAGGGAAGACGCCGCTTGGCACGCCTTTTTTGTTTTCCTTTGTTCCAGTCCCTCAAAACCCCGGTTGCGCGTCCTCCAGGGAAAAAGACGCCGCTTGGCACGTCTTTTTTGTCTTTCAAACGTCGGGGGAAAGGTGCTGCTATTATAATCCAGGGCGGATTTGAGGAGGCCTGCAGGGAGCACCGCTACGTAAGCGTTATGCAAACCACCAAGCGCCCCCGCCAAAAAAGGACAAATGAGGCCGCACATATCCTAAGCTTAGCTAATTAGCTAAGGGAGAGAGACGCGTCAAACGAAGGAGCTGAAGGAGGACCTCCCCACCAAACTCAAACTTCTCCAATTTCTCGAACTTACCCAAAGTTTTGAATCCTCCCTTCGAACCCAGTATGAACATCCTGAGGCAGGCACTAGCCTGGGTCCTTTTGCTTTTTTTGTCCTTCCCGACCTGTGCCAACCTTCCTTTCGCTCGTGCGGCGGCGGAGACGTCAACAGCCGTCGGTTGCTGTGGTGCGAAAACTTGCAAAACTGGCGCTTGGCCTGGAATAGAGATTGACTTTTTAACCTAGGTGTCCCATCGCTCGCACCCAAACTTGCTGATCTCCCGGTCCTTTCCCGTACGCCCCAACCTTCCTTTCCCCGGTGCGACACATATGTCAACGGTCGTCAGGTGGATTCACCCAAACCACCCACACATCCTTCCGGTCCACGTCAAAACAACATACTATGCTGGATGGTTTTTGTTATCCTTTTGGTGACATCTTGTCCCAGCCTCCCGTTCACCACCATCTATGCTCGTCATCCACATTGTGACGTAATCGGCAAACCCACAAGAATCTCGACGATTTTTGTCAGGACCCACTCTCGCACTGTAATCCTTAGATTCCCAGACACCGGCACTGTCCGCCTGTTGAAGGGAATGCTCAAGGCTAAAGGAGTCGCCTGCTACGACTCGTATTTCCGAGTAGGAACCCGATTTTTGGAAAAGAACACCCCCTTGCACTTGACCGAGAACGCTCTCGTCATTCAAAATGTGCGACTAAGGGGCGGGAGCGACTTTTCCGGCCGTTTGCTGTTAAAAGTGGAGTGTATTCGGGATCCCACCACGTTTCCAAGTTCGTCCACCTTCGCAGGGCGGTTGCGCTCATGTCTGAAGGAGGCAGACGAGCAATCAGCTGCGGAAGGTCTGGACCAAGTGGCGCGGACAAGTACAGACCTGATTTATGATGTCCTTTTCGCAACGCAAGACGACGCGGAAGCGGCTCTGAAAGCGTTACCAACATGTGAAGTTAATCTTAATGGCGGCATCTTTCGGTTTTCCTTGACGGAATGGGAGGAAGAGGGAAAGGAAGAAAATCCGGAACCCACAAGAAATTGCGGTATCTCGGCTGCGTACTTACTTGTGTTGCATCAGAGCACAGACCTCTTTGACCTCCTACAAATATGTTTTGCTGCACCCACAACTCCCGCACCTCGCCGTTCCCCAACATCAATGGTGTCAACCTTCACCCAATTTTTTGACCTACCTGTCGAAACCCAGCTCAGCATTTTGGCATTTCTCCCGTTTCAAACCATAGCTCGCCTTGCACGTACCGCATGGAAGGGTGACGAACTTGCCTGGCCGTATTTGCGGAGCAAACAGTTCAGGCTGTGGATCGTTCGCTCATTCAACAGGCACGGACGGGCGACATCGGATTTCATTGACCTGTTGACGATTTCCACCGGTGTGCGCGGGGTAAAAATGGTACCTATGAGATCCGTCAGCTTCAACGGTATTCAGCGCGGGTCCAGATTAGGGTAGCTCCAGCAAGCACGGTGTACACCCGGCATTTCGAAAAGAAGAAAAAGGATCGGTATCGGTACGATTTCGGCGCGGCGGTCTGCATCCCAGTGGTGTATGGCAGGATTCGGTGCTTTGATGCAAATCCCATGACCGAGGGAGGAGTGTATGACGCCGCGTCGGCGGATTTGGTCGCTTCTCGTGGGATTCCCGTGGTGGTGTCACCGGAACTCTTGATTGAGTTCCACCGCGCCAGCGAGTACGTCTACGTTAGCGGTCCCAATGCCGCAGACCCGCCAGACCATGGATACCCACTTAGAGGAGATGGGAATCGGTGGAAGGAGATCTTCATGACTCCTTCTTTGTTGCACCGAATCAGGCAAAATACCCTGCCGTCTGACACCACTCCGCGAAGAGCTCTCAACGCGTTTTCCCTGGTGCATCCTCGCCACCGCTCAATCCTCACTCACACCTTGCCTTCTGTCAAACCTGACCCAAGCGCCACCCATTTGGTGATGAAGTGGGCAGCCGCCGGGGGTTCCTCCGGTGGATCGGATCAATCTGAACGCCACCCGCTCGCAGGGAGGCGTAATGCGGGCTGTTACGGACGAAGCAAAGGCCTTCGCCGTTCTGCTCGATTCTTTGTCGAACGGACGCATCGGTGCCGCGGTTAGGTCGGTGATTGTCAAGGTTCGTGCGTGGCGTCGAGTCACGATGAATTTTGGGCGCTTTTTGCTGGCAGAACGAGACGCTCTTGTTCACGCATGGGAAGACTTGGAACGCGCAACTCAGGGACGCGTCTTCGTTGCTAGATTCGCAATGGGACACTACACCTTCCTTTTCAGCGTGCCAGAGCTAAATGAAATCATCGAAGATTTTGAGCTTGCGGCCGAGCTGCTTGGGATTGAGACTGGTGACCAGTGATGGAGCGAGGTGTAGACTTTAAGCGATGGTGGAGAGGGTGGGAGTTGGGAGAGAGGTGCGCGACGTTGGAATTTGCGTTGCGGGAAAGGGTGGAAAGTTGGGAGAGAGGTGGGAGAGCTTGGACTTTTTTGTTGTGCAAGGACGTTGTATTATTGTAAATCAAATAGTGAATCATATTATTGCGTGGAAAACACTGGCCTATTCTCGACGCTGTCTCATCCGCCTGGTTACTTCTACTTCCTGCGGTGCGCGCTCGTTTTACTGTCATTTTCAACAATCGAGAAAAATATCGGGGTCGCCGGCAGCATCGGGATCAGGGAAGCGGAAAACAGTCACATCTCGTAACATCATGCACGTATGTTCAGATCGACTTTCCGCCCTCCACTCCCATTCAACACCTGCAACTTTTCTCAAACCCCACCGCTCCATCGCACGTCAAAACCCGCATAACCCTCACGGCCTGCACAATCCCACAACCCGCACATCCGCACAACCCTCACAACCGCACTAATCCGCATAAACCACACAATCCGCACAAGCGCATAACCGTCCCAACCCAATGTCCTACCTTCACGACTCCCACCACTACGACTGCGCCTACCCCACCACCCCACACAAACCC